>JAOBBB020044525.1:0-14753 GCA_025331005.2 Zoanthus gigantus
TTGGTGGAGAGTGAAGGAATTTAAAAAAGGTGAGTTCAACATGCATTTCTTTGTAAATTTCTTCACTTATACATTAACCTTATGTTCAAAAATGTGACGGCTATACGCCTGAGCTGCATGTAGTCGTAGACTGCCTATTTTTTTATGCGTCTATACGACTTGTTTCTAAAGTTTTGGTACAAACGATTGTTGTACTTAGTGTTAGATACTACGTAAGTAACAGATTCCCTATAAGAGAATGTATGGGAAATTTGTTCTATCTCTAAAAACGTGTAAATTACTACGTAGTTTGAAATAAATTTTATCTACCTCTGATGTGTTGTTTATTTGTGTTTTGATCCGGGTTTTTTTTTTGGGATTCGGGAAATCTCTTGGTAAGAAGAGGAACGATTTGTTAAGTCACATCTGATCTCGAAGCGATCAAGTGTGCTGCCTTTAATATTTTCATGAGGGGAACAACACTTTTTCGAATATATCCACCCAGCCGCCTTAAAATGACGAAAAACCCGGTGCAAAACACAAATAAACAACACATTAGAGGTAGATCAAATTTATTTCAAACTACGTAGTAATTTACACGTTTTTAGAGAGACAACAAAGTCCCCATACATTCTCTTATAATACGGAAGCTGTTACTTATGTAGTATCTAACACTAAGTACAACATAGTCATTTGTACCAAAACTTTAGGAACAAGTCGTAGACGCATAAAAAAGTAGAATTTTAAGTTTGGGAAGCCTGTGGACGTATGCACTTTTCGTCGACATCTTGGATCAGGCGCTTACAGCCTCTTGGGAATATTTGAATGCGCATGCGCACGCTTTCAAAAGTTCGTTCGTTTAAGCCTGGTCCTCACTACGACATAAGCATAAGCATAAACATAAGCATAACGAGTCTTATGTCGTAATGAGGACAGCCGCGACATAAGCATAAGCACAAGCACAAGATTATCAAAATCTTCTGTTCTTCTTGTGCTTATGCTTATGGTTATGTTGCTTATGTCGCTAGTGAGGACAACACTGACATAAGCATAAGAATAAATTAAACCATTCAGCCAATCATAGGGAACTTGGCTCCAGGTTTCCCTCACAAAAATCCAACGGATCGCGAGTAAGTGCAGTTCGTCCAACATCTTGTTTTGTGTGTTGAAGAGAGAGCGTGGTAGCTAAAATTAGCTTTGCGCCTGCTTACAACGTTATGCTTATGTCGCGGCTATACTCATTACAACATAAGCCCATTATGCTTATGCTTATGTTTATGCTTATGTCGTAGTGAGGACCAGGCTTAAATAATCGTCGTATCCGTCAGAGCATCATGAGGGACCCACTTGAAATAACTGCTCTACCAACTGTGGTACAGTGTTCGACTATGCCTTGATTATCTATAGGGCCGGCATGGTTGGTGCAGTTGTAAGAACTCTGCTTTCCGACGAAAAGGTTCCCATTTCGATCCCACTTTACCGAGATCTGAATCTTTGTGTGGCCTTCTTTTCCGCCTAAGCTAACTGAGTTTTCCTTCCTCCCGGGTTCAAAACTATGGAATTTCGGCTTAATTCATAGGAGGATTTTGAACCTTTTAACCAAGTCTGTAGCTTTGTGCCAATTTTAAGAGTTATTTTTTTATTAATATTGTTGGTTAATTTTGGTGGAATACCTTTTTAAAGAAATCATTTTGTTTTTGTTGTCATGACAGCTCCTTGATTTGGGATTTTCTTATTTTTTTTTGAAAAAAATTCTTAATTTTTTGTGGGTGTATTATTCGCTCTAAATTAGTTTCATTGAATGTATAAAATGATCCATCATTTAATCCATTTGTATTCTTCCAAACTCTTCAGGCAATAAAAAAGGCTATAACTCTCACTATTTTTGTATAAAATGATGTGTTTCTCATCCATCGATCATATCCATCAGTTCTCTTTCAAACTCTTCAATTCATTAAAAATTCTATACATGTACCTCTCACTATTTCTGTATAAAATAACATGTTTTTCATCCACTGATCATATCCATTTGTTTTCTTTCAAACTCTTCAGCTATTAAAAATTCTGTACCTCTCACTATTTTTGTATAAAATGATGTGTTTCCTCATCCATCATTTACAGTACCAAAATTTACATGTTGAAGGAACTAACCTTGATTGGTTTAACATTAAAACTCGCTCCAGTTCCCATGCAATTTTTGAATGGCCTATAGCTAGTAATAAATGTTACTTTTTCTATGTGATGCCATGTTACTATTTTAGGATGGGTACACAAATATTTTTTTTTATTCCAGCTCAAGCACATATTAATTTATTTTAAGCGATTTTTGCGTTTGTCCTTAAAGGGCACCTGAACTCCAAAATTATTTTTTGATATCTTTAAGTGTATATATTTAAAATTTTAAAAATGTAGATTTTAGAACGATTCGCTGATCTGTATTTTGAAAAAATTATTACAAAAGGGGCCAATAAAACCTTCAGTAGGGCGCCATATTGCACTTTTATCGCGGGCTCAGAACAGTTGCTCCTGACGTCACAACGTGAAATCGAAAGTTCGCACTGTGTTTATCACTGGAAATTTTTGTGAAATTATAAAGCAGAGACATTATTTCATTTGCATAAGGCTATATCTGCTTAAAAATCACCTTGACAAAATGTTTACAGATAGTCAAAAGAATGGAGCGTAACATTTTAACGTCGTGACGTCATATCGTGACAATCTTGTTAGACCGCGGGCGCAAGTATGGCGTTTTCTTTAGTCATGATCTAGCACCTTTTTTTTTTTATTTCTAAGGATAGGGACTGAGAAATCGGTATAAAGCACATTTCTGAAATCTCAAACAGATTTAGTTTCATATGTCAAAAAATCATTTTGGAGTTCAGGTTCCCTTTAAGCAAGTGAAAGCTAAATCCTTTATGAGCTAAGTGGCCTATGGAGATGGTGCTTGTCTCCAGTTTCTGTAGTGTTAAGCAGATGAGACTCTTTGACTCCTCCTGGATGGGCCAAAAATCTATCACAGATTACTCATGTACCTACCTTGGAAATATAGAAAGCTGAGTTAGCTTAGGCGAAAAAGAAAGTCACATAAATATTCAGATCTCGGCCAAGTTGGTATAGAACTGGGGATCTTGTGGTTAGATGGCAAAGATCTTACCAAGTGCATCAACCATGCCCAACAACATTGTCAACTTTCATATTCTGAGAACCTGGGCAAAAGTTCTTTTATTCTCATAATTGTCAAATAAGACCTATATAGAAAGAAAGACCACACTGTAAGTAGCAAAATCCCAAAGTTGGTGTTAAATGGATCAACAGTTAACAAATTTTATAGCTATTTTAAAATACAAGAATTTCCAAAGAAATTTATGACTTCCAGACACTTGTGCAGAATTGTCCAAAACCTTGATACTTCTCGTATGGAAAAGCTAAAGCCTTTCCTTCTGCTCCTCCTGTTTATTTTCTTTGCTTGCATCTGAGTGTGCCTGTAGTTTAGCTAATGTGCTTGCATTTCAGTTTCATTGCAAAGGAAGAGGCTGTTTAGATGTCGAAAGGTGTCTCAGTTCTTATCTTTAAAATGACAAAATAAAAGTTTAATTTTCTTCAGGGGGCACAATTGCCCTCTAGAATCATCATTGATCATTTGAAAAGTATGTTTACAGTCCATAATATGAATGCTATTTGATATTTTTCAGGATGTTTTCTTGATTTGCTATTCATTAATAAGTCCAGCATCATATGAAAATGTCCGAGCAAAGGTAAGTTTCATATTAAGTGTGTTTCTTTCTCCAGTGTAGTAAATTCTGTTTGAAAATATTATTACTTCATAGTTTGTTTTTTCAGGAATTAATTGACCTTGGGAGATGGAATTAATAACTGCCATCATTGTCATCATCATCATCATCATCATCATCATCATATTCGGTTTTACGTCCGTTTTACATGCTAAGCATGCGTTGTACCAAACTTTCTAATTTTTGCAAAAGTGGCCTTTCTAATCATTTCACACAAGGCAATAGTCTTCTTAAAGTTCCTATAAATTATTATGGCCAAAAAAATTTTTTCGGTTTTGGTATTTCTAGATTGCTTAGAAGAGTATTCTAAAAAAAATTGATTCCTTCATATTGTTGCCACAAAATTGTGCTTTAAGTACTAGCATCAGCCATGCCCAATGAAGATGACCGCGAGTTGCCAAGTCTGGGTCCAGAACAGGTCACAATGTCACTTCAGGGATCGTCGACTCTTCATTTCAGTGTTTCATTGTTTTACCATACAAAATCAATCATTTTTTGGTGTAAATAATCCAAAAAACGATCGAGTTTGTATGGAAATACAATGAAACATTGAAATAAACTGGCAAGGAGAGTAGGCGATTCCTGAAGTGACATCACAGCCTGTTCTAGACCCAGACTTTGCAACTCCTGGTCATCTTTGTTGGGTGTGACCAATACAGTAACTTTAAAGCTCAATTTTGTGGCTTTAATGTGACTGAATTGAAAATTTTTTTAAAAATAATCTTCTATGCATTCTAGAGATACAAAAACCAAAAAAAAAAAAACATTTTGGTCATATAGACACTTTCATTTATTGGAATATTGAAGCAGTAGACTTGTTTCAAGATTGACATAGAACATTTTGCTGTTTGAAAGCTATATTGAGATGTGTGTTTCATTTTTTCAGTGGTATCCTGAAGTCAGTCATCATTGCCCTAATACCCCAATAGTGCTTGTTGGTACGAAGTTGGATTTACGGGATGACAAGGAAACTATTGAAAAACTGAGAGAAAAGAAACTAGTACCATTAACATATCCTAATGGTCTCCAAATGGCAAAAGAGATATCAGCTGTGAAGTACCTCGAGTGTTCTGCTCTGACTCAGAAAGGTTTGAAAACAGTCTTCGATGAAGCTATAAGAGCTGTTCTTTGCCCAAGTCGGCCCATCAAGAAGAAATCGAAAAATTGCACTCTATTTTAAGCAATTTTCTTTTATTATTCAAAAAGTATTGATCTAATATGACTAAATACATAGACCTTTAAGTAGAAGATGAGTCCCCTTTTTCTATAAAGCACAAAGGTATGTGCTAAGATTTCAAAATTGATGTGGAGTGGTATCCCAAAATGGAGTAGATTAAGATCTGGGATTGTGGTTGGAAAAATTATGATTGACCTTTGTAAGGATAGATTGTCATTTTGTAAAAAAAAAAACACTATACTTTGTTAAAACTATTCAATATGTTTGACTATGTTGAAACATTCATTAGTTAGGCCAGTAGTGTATCAATCAGATATTATTATATTCACATTTAGTCCAGTTAATTTCTAGTAAGAAAAAGACTTATTAAAAAGTCCACAGAATTCTCATTTTACATGTCGTTTTTATGTCTCATTGGTGTAGTCAAGATTGAAATGTTTTGGTCAAGAAATTGTCCTGAGAATTTTGTTTACTCAACTTGCTATAATTTGTAAAGTTAAACAGCCAATGATCTAATTGTTATTGAAAAGACCTACAGTACCTCGCAGATTTCCTTTCCTAGATACTGAATGAAAGTTTAATAATAAAAAAAAATCATCACACTTCTTCAATTTCCTTCATTAGAATTGTTTTCAATTAATTATTTGTACAAATTCGCACTGGGACCTGTACCAATGACTGGAGGGTGTTATACATTTGAATATATAACTTTAGAGGTAAATGAGATAGTACTTTTCATGTTTGCAGTTTTTTACTCACTCAAAATATAAAACAGAGAACAAGTATGTTTAATGGTGGTGTGTTGAACAAGTTGTTAAAATATTTTAGCCATTTTAAGAAGCTTTTCACATTGCTTAATCCTTGCAAATTGTCACAAACCAATAGTAATTACAGCAACTGGATTTATGATCTTTTCAAAGTGAATTTTTGAGCAAACTATGTATTTTTCACAAATTGTCTTCACTGTCTTTGATTAACTCTGGAATATGTTTCATGTATTCATCTTTCGGTCATAAAGTGGGTTGATTTGGTTTTCAATAAGTTCTGTTGTTTACAGGCTTAGTTTATTTACAGCTTTTATTCACGAAACTTTGTGTATGAGCCGTGTTATTGTACTGTCAACTGATCTACTTTCAGTTCTGGAACATTTTGTAATCTATAAATCCTTAATAATGCAAGTGAAATGCAGGTATGATGATCACATAATGTACCGTTATGTAATACACCATTTACTAATGCAAATTTTTGTTCTCGCCATTCCTCTGTGGGGGCAAAAAATTGCATATCTGGTGAATTAATAAGACAAAGTGTGACCAAGCAACATTATTTTGCACCTAGAGAGGCCTGAAACTGACAAAAATTTGTATTAGTAAAATGGTGTATTGGACTGAAGTATTGATGGAAAGTTAACTTCAATTCTTTTCTAAAAGACCCGAGGAAAAAAGATTGTATTTTGTTTACTCATGTGTTCAATGAAAAAATGTCTCTTAACTCGTGAGCTGAAGTCTGGCAGACTCTATGCTTATGCTGGAATAGTTTGGAGGCTAAGAAAAGAACAGAAGTTAGAATTTTAATGGAAATGTAGTTCTTGAGAGTGTGGTATTTTCGGAAAAGTTTGGTCAAGTAATGTCTTGTCATAAACATAAAATATATTTTGCATTTGGCAAATATTCTTCCTTTTTTAAGTTGTATCGATTCTTGATTAGGTAATGTAATTGCTTCTTGTAAAGAACATTACTTGTTTTAAAACAATCGCTTTGGAAACATTGAATGTGTATGCTTATCAAATGTTTTGTCAGTTCATATCTTTGTAAACTTGTAAAACATTTGGTTAATAAAATTCTTAAAGCCACTTTCAGTCTTCATTGCTGAGTTTTGAGGACAATGCTGTAAATTAAAGGTATCCTGTGAAGTCTCATGGAATGACTCCCTCAGCTTCATAAAACAAACATTATTGGCTAAAACTGTGAACAACTACAAATTGACTTAATATTTCTATTCTTTTTATTGTTACACTTTTTCTCCCACATCCAATCCGATGCTTGTGGATTCTGCACTCGCAAAAGGGGAGGGGGGGGGGGGGGTAATTACACAATAAATAGAATCTTTATCTAAAGAAGTTGTTGACAGTTGAGCAAGTTAAGCACCATCATTGTTATGCCCGTGGGGGGAGGGTGAGGATTTGACATTTTACCCTCCAAAAATGTCAAAATCCACTCCCAGGGGCATGAATAGATGATCAATTTATGTCAAAATCCCCTCCCTACAACCATAAAATCAGTTGCTAAAAAGTTAAAATCTGCTGTCAAAAACTCGCCCCAGACGAATCTCAAACATCAAAACCCTCCCCCCAAGGCAAGGAAATTCTATCAAATCCCAACCCCTTGCCTTCCCTACCCCCCATGAGCATAACATTGATAAGTTGCAAGAAAAATTATCTTTTTATTTTGTAATTAGTGTTAATGTATTGTAAGTACTTGATATTTCAAGAAGGCAATTCCATTATGCTATATCTGGCAAACATATAACGCTCTAAAACACAATTCAATTGCCTTTAGAGCAATAATCAAGTATTACTCGAAGTATTTATCTGTTAGCACAAACAAAACTAGAAACAGTTAAAATCTTCCAATACTGCAAATTAACCACTGAAAATGTCCAAATGCAGACAAAAAGTACAATAGCCGGAAGCCGGTTCATTGAGTAAACGTAAGTCGTTATCCGCAGTTTCACATTTGCGAGAAAGTAAGTTCTACTTCTGCACAAATCTAAATCAACCGCGAAACAATGAGTCCACAAACATTTTAATCAAGCTAGAAAATAATAAACCGATGTTTAATTTGTTAGCCGGCTGTCTAAGGTCTACGTATATGTGTATCACGGACAAGCGTATATGTAATGAGCACTGTAATATTTTCTATTGGGAAAATATACGATCATACCTGCTGTTTCGATTTTGCTTTATGAAAGGTTTGTAGAACCAAGGAAAAATCGGTATGATTTCCCACAAATGTACCTACACGACGATTCCCTTTTCACCAGTATTTCTGTGTGTTTCGCCACGTAACACGTCACCTTTCAGCGGTTTTAATTGAAAGAGCACGCGCATTGTTTTATTTGGTCCCAGTCGTTTTTTCTTCTACCACAATTTTTTAGAAGCCTTTGTCTTTGAAAAAGATTTATTTTGGGAGCATAACATGTATGACAGTTGCCATTCTTCATTTTGTGTAAAAAAACGATTTAACAATCATTATTTCGAGTACTTTTGAAAGTAAGAGGAACAGAAGGTGTATAATACTGTTTATTGAAAATATGGTTATATTTGAAATGATTATGTAATCCAGGGGTATCCCCTAAATTTTGAGACTTCGCCCTAAATTGTGTCTTTTAGGTTCTGCTAAGCAAGTATCAACGTAAAATGACGGCAATACCGCAACGGGGTTATTTTATCAATTACCGTTTGAAGAAGAAATACGAAACGATTCAAAGAGATCTAGAACCCGATCGGATCCTTGGGTATTTGTATCAGGAAGATGTTATTGATGAAGACGACATGGAAGAAATAAGAGCGGAAAGAACGAGAAAAAAGAAAGCAGAAAAACTAATAAACATACTTCAAGGCAAACCAAGACTTAATTCAAGTTACGATGCGATGGAAATGTTTGTCAAAGTATTGGAAGAGCGACAGCCACATTTAGCACGGATCCTTAATACTGAAATTGATGGAGAATGTTACGGTAAGTTTTCGGTATTGTCAACCTTATTTTTAAATTTCATCAAAACTAGCTTATTTTCTCTTGTTTATTGACAATTGGCAAAATGTACCAAATAAAAAGCAATAAAGCTCTGTTTTAGAATTTTAGAAAACTTTATCTTTGAATCTTAAGGCACCGTAATACAAACAACAAAATCCTCCAACTCGTCTCACAGCATTGTTGCGAAAGAGTTTGAAAATCGATGCTGTGCGTTTTTCCATCCGTGTAGTCTCGCATCAAAATAAAGTTATTGCTTTTGAGTGAATCCTGACTTCTGATTGGCTAATACTACCAGGTGATTGCTCGCGACGTCATGTAGATGCCAACCATTGCAATTGAATTTTAACAAGATAGCATGTTTTTACATAGACAATTGAAGGGTCTAGTGCAAAAACGGTGTAAGTGACTTTTGATGAAGTTTTCAACTCTCACTAGATAATCCCTATTATCTCTTTATAACTTTTGTGAGAATTAAGCATTCCATACAAAGTCACATTGTTTTTGCACTAGACAAAAATGATATAAGTGAAGTTTGATCAAGTTCTAATCTCTCCCTACATTATTCCTATTATATTTTCATAACTCTAGGGAGAATTTAGCATTTCATACAAAGTCACTTATATCGTTTTTGCACTAGACCCTTCAATTATAGTAAATAGCAGCCTCTTGCAATCCATCCCAAGATTAAACATAATTAATTAATTTTTATCTCACAGTTATTAAAAATTACTTTAAACAGAAAATCATAATTACTGATTGGCAGGCTAGGTGTAATTTACAGAATGCTGAATTACGTAATTATTTGCTAAATTATAAATATTAATAATTAAATAAATTTATTTATTATTATTAACTAATTAATTAATTGCTAAATTATTATTATTATTTAATTATTATTATTTTATTAATTATTATTAATTACTAAATTAATTAATTAATTATTTAATCAATTATTGCTTAATTAACATAACGTAACAACAGTTTACTAGGTCAGCAGAAGTACATCCATGCAAGAATAAACCCTAACCGTACTGCTAACCATATATAAGCCTTACCATAACCCAGAAATTACTCAACATGCACAAATTGAAAACTTTTATGGCTGCGATTACAGAAAAATCAGCATTATCAGGGTTCTCCCTAAATTTTGGAGTAGAAGGAGAATTAAATGGAGTAGCCATTTGAGGAATTTATAAAGGTGCGCAAGTGCCTTCCATGCAAAGGGAAAGTAGGCATCACAAATGGAAAAGTTGCCGTTGGATGCAAAACAAAGTATTTATATTTTTTTAAATTGGATCGCCGGGGCTTACGGAGATCTCTGATTATAACTATAGTTTTTCTACTGACCTATAGCTAGTATACTGCAGTCACGTTCTGCATTCAGCAAATTACATTCGCTCATCACTGATTTATACTCTATATCAACTGTTTACACCTGTATCTCTCTCCATGTTTCTAAAGATTTAATTTCTTCTTTTACCTTTGACTTAATCATTCAGTAATTTGCAATCTTCAATAATATTCCGAGATATTATTCATGGTTAAAAAGAAATACTGTTATTGTACCTGCAGCGACTTGGTACGATCATAACTGCCATGAACTGGATTTGCTGCTGCAAGAATGGATGTTCTTGCATTAAGGGAAGCCTAATGAAATAAAAAAAACACAGTATTTGAAAAAAAAATAAACAAAATCCTTAAGTATTCGGCTTTAGTAAATAACACACAGGTATTCTAGTATGCAATCTTGCTCAAATTAATTTGATACTTTAACTCAGGTTAATTTTATCCCTTTGTTTCATTTGTGCCCCTTTCATCACTTGCAAACAAAAATCATTCATCAAACATTTTAAGGTAAGTATAATTCAGTTTAGCACTAGTTAGGTATAGTTTTAAAAAATATCACATTTTTTTACAGCTGATAAAGCTCTATCTGATTAATTACTGTCAGTACCAGGAAACCATCTTTCAGGGGCAAATTTTCGAATAAAAAGTATAATATTGATTATTTAAAAGCAAACAAACCTTTACACCAGCTTTTGTGATTGAAATAGTTTGTTGCTCCATAGCTTCATGAATCGCAACCTGGTCTTTTGGGTCCATTTTGTCAAACTCATCAATACAGCATACCCCCTTAAAAAACAATATTTTTAAAAAGCCATTCCAAAATTTATTTTAAAATTCTAGTCATGCAGTGTTTGCACAATACAACAGAATTCAACATATTATAACTTATTTTAATTATTGGTAGATAATTACTTCCTAAAACTTAGTGATGGGAAGGACTGGCAGCAAGCTTTGGCAAACACCATAAAAAAAGAATGACCTGACTTTGCCACCTTCACAGGAGAGACGAGGAGTATATCCCAAGAAAATGCTTGGATGGGAAACCAGGAGAGGGAGGAGGGCCTGCATTGACGTTACCAAGTACCACAGAGAAGTATCTCAAGGAAGGAGGGAAGCAATGGTATGATGGGAAAAGACACACTCAAGATAAATGGAAATGACCTGTAGCATAATGTGCAGCATCATGTAAAACAAGTACTATATGACTGATTCTTACGTTGTCAGCTAGCATAAGTGCTCCTGCCTCAATCACAAATTCTGCTGAATCCTCATCTTTTACCACAGCTGCTGTAAGACCTGCAGCAGATGAGGCCTTACCAGATGTGTACACAGCTCTTGGGCTGAATTCTTCCACATGTCTACCAGAGATGAAAAAGAAAGAAAATCCAAAAAGGTGGTCAAACAATTTACTAAAAAGGTTTCTCAGAAATCAATAACAAGTTCTCAATAATGGCAAAAGGGTTTAAGACAAAAGCAGTGTACGTAACTGTCCAGATCAAACGATTTATTAGACAATTAACTCAACATCAACACTGGGCATTTTATGGTCATTTGAAGCAAAATCAAAACTAGAAAGTTGTATCAAATCACCAACAAATTTCATTTGTACTGTAAATTATATTTATTTTAAAAACCTATTGAAATAGTTTCCAAATTAGACAGAACTTCAAGTGATTTAACTAGTTGGTTGAGAGATTTTTGATAGCTATCATCCTGTATTTAATTTACAAGGAAATTGCAAATTGTTGTTAGTACTGTTTAAAATGGTTTACATTATGTCCGACTAGAAAAATAACAAAAAAATAATTATTATCCCAGCAAGCAACTCTCTACAAAATTTGGACAATGATAGGAAATTACTTTAGGAATTGGCTCTTTGCAGTACTTGGGTCACCAACAATGCAGACATTGATATCTCCTCGAAGACTCGTGCCTTCCGTCGTGGTCTTGGGAACTCCTCCAAACAACATCAGCAATACCCCTCTTTTCACTTCATCGTTACCTGGTTCAAAACAACAACTATCACATTTATTTCACTATAAATGAAATTACATACCGGTATTATAAATGTACTATATGCTACAATTATAACCATAGCATTATGACTAAAACATAAGTTAGCTTTATTTACTTTATGCATACGGTGTATTATTTAACATTTTATAATGATAAAATTACGAGTAATATAAACAAAAAGTTTTGAACACCTTGACATTGAATTTTAGTTAGAATCTGCTTGCTTTAAAATACTGTTACTTAATTAAATATAATCATCTACAGTCCAATTTTCTAAGAAAATTAACAAATGACAAAGTTACTGTAAAAATTTGGTGTAGTTATAAGAATACATACAGTAAAATTATCCATTTTTTCCAATTGATAATTTTTATAATGTAATTGGCTCTCAATCTCAGACCATCTCATTTACCACTGCAGTTGCAACATTGGATAGTTTAGTCACATGGTGTGCCTATGGTGTTCTCTGACTATAAAAACAACAAAATTTCATGACTTTTTCCAGACCCAATGCCAAATTCTCCCTCAGGAAAAAATAAAAGGGGCCAGAAGACAATTCATTCCTTTATCAACCTGTATTAGCTATCTTTATAATACATCATCATCATCATCATCCAATTTTGATCTGGGTTTATCCTCATGTGGGTGGCCGGATTTACCAACACTCTTGTGTGTATCAAATTACTAACAGTTACTAAAGTGGCTGTGAATAACATTTAGCCATGGTTAATTTTTTAATTCCAAACA
The DNA here is from genome assembly GCA_025331005.2 of Zoanthus gigantus. Taxonomy (NCBI): domain Eukaryota; kingdom Metazoa; phylum Cnidaria; class Anthozoa; order Zoantharia; family Zoanthidae; genus Zoanthus; species Zoanthus gigantus. Next base: position 12,813 of record JAOBBB020044525.1, read on the forward strand.
CAAAATGTACTGTAGCAAGATGTTGTTGCACTAACCATGAATAGTTGGAAACATGCTGTTAATTATATTCTGGTAAAGATTCTTATCTTTGCTCATTTCATAAATTTTTTGCCACTCTTGCTCTGTCATTTGCTGTTTAATTGTCTCAGCTGTTATTTCACCATCAAGATCTTTTCCTCCAAACTATTATCAAAACAACAAAAACAACAAATTACATATTGATTTATTAAAGTAGATATTAAAAAGTGAGTTACTCTGTAAAGATTTTAGACTTTTCTACCACTAGCTACCTGCACAGTTATTGAGACGTTTACATCAGTTCTTTGCACCAGACAATTAATTAAGATGGTATAAGATAGATAATTGATAGATATATATAGATAACTGGTTTATTGTGATAATACGCTTAGCTATCAAAATAGATGTGTTATCACAGATGTGCAGGCCTGTCAATAAAAGGCATGCGATCGCACGTGCACATCTATTCACACGCCTAATGAGAGGCAGACATGCGATCCATCGCACACCTAAAAAATATATATTTTTATCACTCTTGGCATTTCTAAGCAGTGACTTCTTACTTTTTGAAATCAGGTTATCGTGCCTGTTTTCTTTTAGAATTTGCAGAAAAATATGTAGCTGCAGGCCTAGGTCCCTCTGTATTTTTTTCCTTTTGATTGTTCCTTTGCTTGCTGTACAACCAAGAATTATTTTTCAGTTGTCCTTTTGATTGTTCCTTTGCTTGCTGTACAACCAAGAATTATTTTTCAGTTGTCCCTCAAAAGTTGAGGTCCTCGTAAAAAATGAGCTCTATCATGTTAAGAAAAATCCATTTAAATGTATCAAAAATAATTATTATTGCTGAAAGCAGTCACTTAAGTCACCGCATACCATTGCACGCCTCGGTCAGACAAGGTGAGCGAATGATCACATGCCTACTGATTTTTTCAGTGACAGTCCTGGACGTGGCTGACAGGAATCTGTGGTAACACACCAGCTAATTTACAGGTATACCACACTAATCTAAATAATAATAATAATAGAATACTAATTATACTTACAAGTTATAAACTACAAAAAATCTATAAATAATTAAAATGCACTGTAAGAAAAAAAATCTATAGATAATTAAATTACAAAAATGGTAATAAGAATTATTTTATACAAATTGTACAAAGTCATTTCTCATTAACGTTCTTCTAGAACACTTTAAAGGTGGAAATTGTTCTAAAAGAGTCCGAGATCTTGTTCCATAATTTTGGAGCTAAATAGCTCCATGATTTCAGACTGTACATGATATTGTTTTGGGTTTAGGCAAGGAAAGAATATTATTGCCTTAAGACTATAGCTAGTGTTCCTGGAGTTGATTAACTCTTTTATGCACTTTGGAGTGCTATTGATCTTAATCGCTTTGTAAACAGACGATAACATCTTTATTAGCCTTTGATTTTGAAGGGTCAAAAGACCTAGTCGTCTAAGTAATTCTTTATAACTGGTATGCCTGTCTCTAAATACAAATCTAATGGTGCATTCATTAATTTTCTCCAGTTTATCAGTGGCACTCAACTACAAATGTGCCAAGTCTCAGAGTAATAGCTAAAATGCGGAACAATAAAAGATAAATATAAATCGTGCATAACTTCAAAGGGGAGCATTTTTTCCATGCATTTTAGTACTGCAATTTGTTGTGACACCTTTCTACAATTAATCTTGGACACCTGATCATCAAACTTTACTGGTCATCAACAGGGTCCGTGCAGGGTATCAATGAAGAAATTTAAGGACTCTTCAAGGACCAAAATTATATTTTCAAGGATCACGAAGATACGTTTCTTACCTTATAAACTTACTATTCCAAATAAGGGACAAATAACTTCATCTAAAAGCGAGTTTTTTTATTATTTCAGCTCATATCACAATAGCGAACATTTTTATTGTTGC
>JAOBBB020044587.1:0-14753 GCA_025331005.2 Zoanthus gigantus
ATGAGCTCCGTTTTGCTATAATATCACAGGATTTCATCAATAACTTAATTGGAAAACCTTGTTTTGACCGATTAGTAAGTTTATACTAAAACAATTAGACCTCTCGGCCTCGTGGACTACAAGTTCGAATAGCCCATTCGGCCTACAGCCTCATGGACTATTGACTCGTAGTCCATTCGCCCTCGAGGTCTAATTGTTAATAAGCTCGATGTTTTTCATTTTGGTGCTTCTAGTATTTAAGTAAGTACACTTCATTTTAAGACTTTGTATACATGACTTCTTGTCCTTGAGACGGTGACTGCGAAAAAATAAAAAACGCCACATGTATTTAATGTTTTAAAAAAACTTTATTTGTTTTAACCTGTTACATAAACAATTAAAGAAACTTTTAAGATCGACGCATAAATTTGAAGGAAACGGTGATAACACCATAAAAATGTTTATTTTCGTACCATCTTAATGTAAATACTAACACGGAAAACAACTTCAAAGCTCTTATGCGTCTTGCATGTGAGTGCACCAAATTTCTGGCCATGTAACAAGGTCGTAATGAGGAATATGGGATCAGGGATCACGGGACTGGGATCAAGGATCGTAGCACTGCCATATCATAGGGATATCAGGGATCAAATTTCGCAAAATCTTGGGTCGGTGATTCAAATTTCAAAACACAATTATTCTTGGGAACAGTTGTGTTATATCTCGATAAAAGAGTTAAATTTTTAGATAAAAACTTATTGACCTTTAGATCTTGTTTTGTAACGTTATCGGCTCGTGTAGAAAACGCGATTTACTTTCTAATCATACTAGGCATGGCCAGACTGTGCTCGGCAACTTTTAAGCAACTTTTGGCGTTTTGAGCAACTTTTGACCAAATTAAAAATTTTCAGCACGCTAGAGTTAAAAATTTGATAGAAAACTTCAATTTGAACAAATTTATTTGTGTTTATCAAGTATTGATCAAATAACCTGTCAGTCTGTCACTTGATAACATTTTCTATGCTTGTTGCGGTCCTTGTCTTTATCATCAGACAATGAATTGCCAGGATTTGCCGAACAGGAGAAGTGAAGCTGGAACCTCTTGCTGTGACAGCCCAACCGCAGTGCTGCGGTTGTGTAATTCTGTGCCAGAAAGCTAGACACCAATGCGTTTGACTCATAACAAGAAAGGGCCCTTGAAGATTACCTTGAAGAAGCTTCAGTTATGCTTCGATTCAGTAATAGAAAGAGGCTGTAAACAGAGAACAGAGACTGAGAATATAGAGTGAACAGAAAAGTTGTAGACTTTATATTGAATACATTCCGCAGAGTTTGTTTTGTTCAGGTAATCCCACATGACCTTCAACATGCAAGACGTCAAATGAGCCATCAGAACTCTGAAGTTTAGTTCCGTACAGTTTTCTAAAAACACGCCCCTATTTGTCTGCGAGTTTTCGAAATGCAGCACTTGGCAATTTTTTATAGTTTTGTTCAAAGTTAACTAGAAATTATCAAGAAGGACGAAATATAAAACTTTTGATTAATGTTTGTCTGAAATTCAAATAGCAAGTGCTAGCAACTTCCAAAATTTAGGTAGCAACTTTTTGGATTTTTGGCAACTTTTTAGCAACTTTTTGTCATTTTAGGGAGCAACTTTTCAGGTTTTTACTAGCACAATCTGTACGAGCCTAAATCAGACACAAAAATGTGAATGAAGTTCTTCTTTACAATGTTGGTTGCCTGTGGGCTGGAGCTCGTTACCAGTACCTCTCCTGTGTGACGTCTGTGATCGTTTTCGAAAGAAATGGCGGATAAAAACACACAGTTAAGAAATAAGTAGGGGATGAATAAAGAACGATGATGGCGACTGGGACAGAAGAAGTCGAGGATGAATTTGACAGGGAGCCTTCGTGTCCATCCTGCATCGATCTACGAGAGGTATTGTAATGTCAAGATGTATAATAACAAAACAGTAACTTCATGGAAATGTTTAACCACTGTGATTTGTTTTTTTAACCGTGACTGGAAATTTTGTTTCATGGTATGAGCTTGATGGGGAATCAGGTTCATGTTAAACGTTAATATAAAAGCAATATTTAGAATTTAGGGAAAAGATTGGACGATACGGCACTACAGTTGCAGCTTAGCTGACCGAACCTGCTGACATGATGGCCAGTGATAGTCCACCGACGTTATGAACCTGGTTTCGGCCATCTACGCTTTATTCTTTTTTAGGGCAAAAGGTTTAACGTTTAACATACGTTATACATACCGTACAATTTAGTGCAGACTAATGCATAATGGCAATGCATGTTTATCGAGGTTTATATAGTTGTGTTGATAATAGGTATATGTTGGTGAACTTCTTAAGTAAATTGGTGTGACTTTAAATTTAAACTCTCTTATCTTAATAAATTGTTGTACCGTGTAACGTGGGTGTAAATGCATGGAATAATGTACAGTGATTATTTTACACTTCTTTTTTGAAATAACTATAGAGTCAGGGCTTGAAATCCAAAATGGCCACGTGGCATTTGCAGTGAATGCTCCAGGCCATTGCCGTAATGTCCCCAGAATTGTGTACAATTTGCAGCCACAAATGGCTTGCCCCTTTTCTGTTTGGTGCTGCCGTGCCTTAAGAAACAGGTGTTGAAACATGGGCTAATTTTTTTGTTAATATCGCCTGAATGAGTTAAAATTGATCAAATTATTTTGGCATGATAGTCAAATAAAGAACATAAACAAATTCTGTATGCTTGGTATGGCCTTGGTGCCCTTTGACAAATGTCTTGGTGGCATGTTTTTGGTAAAAATCTCGAGGCCAAAATGGCCATGCCCCTAAAATTAGATAGTTCAAGGCCTGTAGAATACCCCACTGCCATCGTTAATATAATTCAGTGCATTTGTTTTTAGAGAGCGACAAATGTGCAGAATAAATCATGTCATTAAAGACATTTGTGGGGTATTCTATAGCTGTGTCCCCTTTTTTCCCCACTAGTAAAATAAGTTTGTGAGTTTGCAGCAGTTCATCAGAAAATGATGTCTCTTAGCCTAGGGGTTACCTGCCTAGCAAAGGTAGATTACAAATAAGATCCCACAATGCTGTAAAAAAACAAACAAACAGCTTAATGTTTTTATAAGAAGTTTACTAGTGCCCTTAATTTATGTCAGTGAAAAGAATATAAGATATTGACAATGCTATAAATTTTGTTCATCAGTGATTGTAGTTTGAAGAATATTGATTTATTGTTTAAGGGTTAGAGAGTGTTGTGAGTGGTTTGTTTAAAAACAGACACATGCACTGGTTATACAATGAATAAGAAGGTTTAATACTGTACAAGTTTAAGCCAAGTGTAGTATTGATAATTTTTAATTGTGGCCCGCACATTTGTCTATTGTAAACAAAACATGAGATGAAACAGTCTCTAACTCTCTTAATATTCAACCTGAGTTCACAGCATTATTTGCATAGTACATACTTGACTTTACAAACTTGTTCAAAGGAAGAATTTAAACAAATAAGAATTTAGTTGTAATAGCAGAGTTCTTATAGAATAGAATAGAAATTACAAAAAAGCTGCTGCATACTGACTGTACATGGTTAAAGCTTAAATGAAGTACTACATGTATAGAAACTGGAAAATAGTAAACACACTCATCAAGAAACCTGTTCAAAGTAAATCAATCGTTTTCGTTTGCTGTGTTACAAAGTGAATGCAAGATTGCAAATTTTTTAATTTTAAAGCTTACAGGTCTTTAAAAACAATTATTAATAATCTCTTAAACTTCTTTTTCTTGTATTTCTGAAAAATATGTGTTATTGAATTTACAGCATGGTTTTGATAACAACCATGATACTAAATCAACTGACAGATTTTGACCAATTGTGCTCACAGATTTTGGAAATTGAGCAAAAGTTGCATGACAACATTGTCACGGACATACAGTAGTGTGTAATCCTTACCACCCCACTCAAGTGAAGTTCATTCATTAACTTGCATCATAGTAACTAGGCAACCAGCAGCATGCATTGGGGCACAGTTGCAAAAAGATACTTTAAAAGATTCATTGATCTTTTTTTATAATACTTGGTGACCAAACACCAAACTTGTTAAGGACTTAAGCTTTTCTACCAGCATTGTACACAATTGCAATAATACAGTAATTTATAATGTCTTCATTTCTAAAAGGTTGCATGCTTTGATTTCGATTGTTTGCTGGTTATGCACTATAAGCTGATGCATGATACAAAAGTGGCCTGGCTCCTACAATGTATGCTTTTCAGATCATGCAATTAAAACTTGAATTTTTTTGAAATTTTAATGAATTACACACTTTGTCCGTCATGAAGTTGTAATGATATTAATCACTGTTATTGAACATGATTTTTGCATTGACATACCAGGAAATTGAATCAACCAAGAAAGAACACAGTCTCACTATCAAGGTTATCAAGAAAAAAATCTATTCCACTGAGTAAGTTGTTAATGAAGTACTATTTACTTTATGTCAAGCTTGGTTGTTATTCTTAGTTTCGCAGGCATACATGGCTGGTGCAGTTGGTAAGATTTCTGCCTTCCAACCACAAGGTCCCCAGTTCGATCCCCTGCTCTGTCAAGATTTGAACTAATTTGTGTGACTTTCTTTGGACCACCTAAGCTAACTCAGCTTTCCATCCTTCCGAAGTAGGAACATGAGTACCAGTGTCTGCTGGGAGCTAACCTGCGATAGGTTAGTGTCTCATCTAGGGGGAGTCAAAGACTCTCATCCTCTTAACACTACAGAAACTGGAGATAAGTGCCGGCTCCATGGGGCACTTGGCTCATAAAGGATTTAGCTTAGCTTATGTTTTAGTTAGGGTTTAAGTTTAAAGTTTTAGGGGTATGACAAAGAAATTTAAGTTGCAGCTAAAAAAGCTATCATTATAGCAAGCCCTGACTACTTTTACTTGGTACACATATTATGCTGAAATGCAGTCAAAAACTAAATTTTTAAAGACGAAAAATATCAAGAAAAAAATATCAAGTTGTAAAAGAAGCAGACATTACTTTTTGTCGAGGTATCTGGTATTTGTTTCATGGCTAGGTTTACAGTGTTTTTTGTAACAGAAGCTTTTAATAGTTACAGTATTGTGTGACAGAGTGATACATGTTGCTGTGCTTTTATTTTTTTGTCAAATGGTGACCAGTCAATTGAACTCAGACACAGTTTAAAACCTAACAAGTTTGGCAAGCAAATATGATTTTAAGTGTTTATCTTTAAGTTTGCAAATTGCAAATATTAGTTTATAGAATGATGGTTTTTCTTGGTTACTCCTACCCATGATATTTAGGTACAATCTATATTTTCGTGGGTTAGGTTACCACACCTAATCTTCTGCTTTTAAAAACACTGTATTTGGTTGTTTTATTTTGCAGTGAGTTAATCAGGAAGTACCAAAAGAAATGCCAAGGTATCCTTACGATATACATATTATTTGTGGTAATTGTTATAAAATTAATTATAATATTGTTTATTTCATTGTGAAAGCAATTACCTAGAAGTTTCTCAAATATATATTTATGATTTTTAATATTTAAAATGTATGCAAGTTATTAATTATATTTATGATATGCTATGCTATGGTATGTTACTTCCAGCGTAGAAATGAGATAAGTTTAGAACAAGGATGTCTCCTTTTAGGCAACCATGTCATCTTCCCACCCACACTGAAGACACTTGTCCTAGACATGCTACATGAAGCCCATTTTGGAATCTTCAAAATGAAGTCATTTTCTCGAAGATATGTATACTGGCCATCCATTGCAGTTTTAAAGTCGGTGACCTGGTGTACAGCATAAATTATGGTAAAGGTGAGAGATGGATGCCTGGACACATTGTAGAATAAACTGATCCAGTATCTTTCATTGTGGAGTTAGTAGAGGTCTTGTTTGAAGACATCAGGATCAACTCAGAAGGCGCTATTCAGTCCACCAACTCCTGTTACTACTGTGGTTGCAGCACCTAGTATCAGTACACAATTGACCCCTACACCTACAATGACTACACCCAACCTAGAGTCAAATGCATCCTCAGTTGCTGTACCAGTTATCTAGTCTGTTCAGTCTCCAAAGCGTAAGATAAATGACAGCACAACTGTTCCACCCAACAAGAAAGTTAACTTGGAGATTCAGCCACAACAAGCACCCTTGTGGGGGTCTACCAGAGTTTCCAGGCCATTTTGTTAGTGCTTCGATTTTTAACAAACGTTGAACACTGTACATTTTATTAGAGTTTACATTGTTTTTTCATGCTTTTATCTGAGCTGACTTGTATACCAGATAGGAAGGAGTGTTGTGTATGTTAAACTGTTTGGGAGGCCTGTGGTTTTGCTCAGCATGCTCTACACCAAAAAGTTTCTGAAAAAATGGCAGTTTTCAAACGTGTGTTTCTTTTTGTGGCGTAGCTTTTCTTGAGAACACTTCAGTACTTGACTAAATAATGAAACATTAAGAAAAAAGGTTCAATAATATTGAGTTAATTGTTCTGTTTTATTATTAGAGCTATTTAATGTTAGTAATAAAATATTTATTTTAGACATCATTTTATATAGTCGTGTAGCTGATAAAATGCTTGTTTGTAAATTTCACACATGATAGATTATGATAAGCTTGCAAAGCAGTACGAAGATTTATCCAAGAATCATAATGATTGTCAAAGGTAAGTAAACAGATTTTGTTCTGTCGAGATCAGTCAGTTGGATGGTTGTATTGGTTTAACTATTTACTTCTGAAAATAATTAATAGTTTAATGCTTTTATGAGGCCTTAGTTTTATTGATCCAGGTAACCAAGTTCAAGTCATTTGTTGCTCAAAAAGTCTGTGTTGTTAAGCCTTTCGGTCCCAGTTGTATTGTTGAATTCTTCCAACTTGCTACTGTAGCTAAATCCTTTACAAGCCAGGTCGCCAATGGAGCCAGCACTTATCTCCGGTTTCTGTAGTGTTAAGCGGATGAGAGTCTTTTTCTCCCCCTGGACGAGACACTAATCCATCACAGTTTAGCTCCCAGCAGACGCTTTACTCACTTACAAGCCCTGGAAGGATGGAAAGCTGAGTTAGTTTAGGCAGAAAAGAAATTTTCACATATATTCAAATCTTGGCAGAGTTGGGATCAAACTGGGGACCTTTTGGTTGGTCTCCCAACTTGAGCCCACACTTTTCATTGAACAAGTTTGAGAGAATTTTCGTTTTTATCTTCAGTAGCTTGCTCTGTATGATCAATTCTCATTTTCTCATTACCAGATCTCTTATTTTGTATGTGTTATGTTGAGAGAAGTTGGGTGTTGATAACTGACTGGGACTGAAAGGGGTAATTACATTAGTCTAAATTTCATTAAAGACCACTTTATATAAAACTGGATTCATATGAATGGAGAATCATTTGAATAAAGTACTTTATTATTATGACAATTTATGGATTTTTTAAAGTTGCAATTTAAAAAAAAACAAACTTTTTGTACCGTACCCCAAATTCAAAGTACTGTAGGTACGTTAAGAAGATATTTGTTTGTTTTACCAGTCAAAGTGTTAGAACCAAATAAACTAGAGTTTAGTTTGAAAGGAGAAAAGACCCCCAAACTGCTGGGTTTTTATTCACAGTCTGTTAATATCTCTCTTATTTACTTTATTCAGCAATTCTTAACAAAATAGAAATGCCTCGAATGCTCTTGCCTAATCTTTGATTACTAGTAGTATATCATGATAAAATTCCAGCATCACACATTCACTGTTTCAACTTCCTGTATGTCGTTCTGAATTGTGTGCTTTATGCCTAGTTCATGTTGGTGAACAAACACCAAAAATTTTAAATTTTTATATGCTTTTCAAGCTTTTGCAGCAGTAGAGAAATGACACCTGCTTGCAGACCTGAGTTTGCCGCAGTACCGTCAGACCAGAACGTGACGATGAAAACCACTGAACACTGCTTGTACATGTACAACTCACTTTGAATAAGTATTAGTTATAGTGTTAGTTAAATGTAAGCCACGCATGAAGAGTACACTGCAAGCATGACATAGAATGTTACTGTAGCGGCAGAAAATTTTCCCTTGAGCACCTGGCGACATTAAAGTTTTGTCTGCAGTCGTTGGTCACATCAGACAGGACTTACAGAGAACGTTCTATAACATACCACGAGAACTTTGCAACATTCAATACACGATAGCAATAACAGACACTTAAAAGATCTGTTGCCTTTTTTTTTTATTTAATAGTTAAATTAACATTTTCACTCAATATTTTCTCTTGTCAAAAAACTTGTAGGGCCGGTCCTACAGGCCTAATTGCTGGCTGTGCCACTGACTATAGAAAGTGGAAAATACACTCGGTGAAAAATCACAAAGCAAATCATTTGCTTTTGTTTGCTACATTATGAATTAAGTGAATGCAAAACGAAACGCTGCATGTTGTCTGTCGCTTTGTGGTTTTGGAATTTATAATCCCAGAAATTTGTCTTCTTGTATTTCAGCAAATCTGGCGGCCTCGGAATAAAGCATGATTTTTATGTGTTATTGTGGTTAGAGTATGCTTGTAAACGTTGAGGATTCATTATGCAAAATATCATAATCGATTTTGACCAATCGCACATGCGGATTTTGGTCAGTGATGAAGGTCGAATATGAAAACATTTCAGTGTATGGGTTTTGATGAAGTGCTTTATATATTTTCTTTGAAAACTATTTATTTTTGCACGTGAAAAGCACGTGAACAAGCTCGCCAGGCATTTTTCTTCAATAATTTTGTTTTGATCCATATTTATGTATTAAACAGAGTCACTAGATCGGGGAGCTCAACTAGGCATAGTCAGCAATATGAGTGTCTCAATCTACTGGTTTAATTATGAGTTAATTTATTTTTGAAATATCTTTTCCACACTTGAAGATAAAAATTCCTCTAGGTTGTATAAGATTTTTATTAAATTGTTGTTGTACATAAATTTGTTCCATTTAATATGTTATGCAGAAATAATGGAACACTTCAAGTACAGTTGGAGAAATCTATGCAAGCTGTTGAACCCTTACAAAAGGTATTAAGGTTTTATAACTATAGATTGAGTTGTAATGGCAGGTACAGTAGTTTTTCAGGAAAACATTTCAGCAGAAGTCTTGGATTCATTCTGTTTTTTATATTATAAGAGCCAACCTGGTCAAAGGCACAGGTTTCACGAGCTACTAACACTGATTGATTTATTTTTTCAACATAAACGATCTCATTGTTTCAGCTGACGTCTTTGCATTAGCTAGAGAAGATATCTGCTGTTTTTCTTTTAAAGGTTGTTGTTAAGATTTAACCTAGATATTGGTTGTTGAACCTCCGCCTCCTAGAGACACAAAATATTACTTCTTTTTCGTCCAAAATTATTTTTTGCTTAATATTGATTTTTTTTTCTTATTTAAAAAAAAGAAAAAATTGTTTCAGTAGTTTTTCTTTTTTTTATGGCTCGTATGAATTGAGTAAAAATTGATATTTTAGGACTTATATATTTTATATCTCCCTAAGTTTTGGAAAATTATTGAGTTTTGAACTTGTGGGCTCTGGATAGTCATAGAGTTTTAAGTAGTTTGCTATGCGAACAAATTGATGTTTAGTTTGTATAAGCACCAAATATACAGTTATATGCAAATTGCGACAATTAAGCATAGCCGAATTAAGGACATCGTAGCTAGTTGTTTTGAAATACTTGTTTTACGATATTCCCATAATTAACTAAAAAGCTAAATATATGTTGAGAGTTTGGGAAATGCAAAATAAAAAGCTTTGGAGAGTTTTAATAGTGTCAAAGAGACTGAAGTTTGTATAACATGTAATATTTGACGGAGGCTGTTTCAATTTTACATTAAGTTCTTTTAGTACAAAATAAAACGTTTTTCTGTATGTTGCCTTGCAGAAAATCAGCATGCTTGAGGACGAGGGACGTCTTGTAGATTCTAACATGAAGACCTTACAAGAGAAGCTGGAAAAGAGCGAAGTATTGTTCACTTGATACTTTCTGTGTATTTAATGATAAAAAGATAAGCTGTAAATGTTATAACGACATGAAAGAGTTGTGGTCTTAATTAATATCGTTGGCTATTTTTATTTGAAAAAGGGATTCGGTTCCAACCATACCTGAGGAAGATGACGTTTTTAATTTCCATAGAGTATACAAGGTCACAACGGCTTCTGTTCTGCTATACGTGAAATATTACATACCAAAGTATTTTTCATCAGCATACAACTTTAGGTAGCGGATAAACACACATAAATACAATTAAAGTACACAAAACTGAAAAAGGTTGTTAAGCGTACAAAGTGGCAAATATTTTGCGTTTATACAAATAGTTTCTACGAAAATGATGTAGTTCCAAAATCTCAAAACGGCTGGGTAGCAAAACCGTTAGTAAACATGCATTACAATATTAATAATCGAACCATACAAGTTTGTAAGTCTTACATCATACAAAATAAAAGGTAAAGCCTCCAAACGTATTTTGTCCTGCAAAATCCCACAAGCGTTACGCTTTTCTTATTCTTATTATTTCGTGAAAAACCTGAGCCTGCTTTTTAGCTGTTCCATGCTAATGAGCTTAATAAGGCCGAAGCAGCCGTTCATGGCTACTAAATTTCAGCGTCATAATTGTATCTGTGGTAGATTTAGGTCTAATGCCTGCTACCAACTGCTCTATGTTACCTTATGTAGGAATCTGCGACTGTTAACTTTGTCATTCTGCTGAGACCTAATAAGGTCAAAACAGACATCCATGACTGCTAACATTTAGACCCATTATCTCACTATAACTGCTATACCAACTTTGTCGTTGATGTTCCTTGATATCTGTGCTTAGTATTTACCAAAGCAACCGATATCCATTTTCGTGAGCTCTGATTGGCTCCCCTAACTCTCAATATCCAAGATTAGTGTACACCACACAAGTGAGTTTTCGCACACGCTGATTGGCTAGCTCGGAGGTGATTAGCCAAGTACTATTCACCTCCGAGCAGCAGAAGAAAAACAAAATGGCTTCCCGTTTCGCTTCGCTTTTCACTTCCACTTGTTCTAATAATAATTATAAACAAGACGCTCTAGGAGCGTATACTTGTGCCAGCTCGTGGATAAAATGTGAAAAACTTTTGATTTTATCGAGTTCTGACTGTATACGCAAGACTTGGCTTCTCAGTTATATCAAATAGCCGAATATAGCGGCTGCCCAGTATATTAAGTATTACATCAAGTGGCTGAAGACCTCGACACAAATTTAAAAAAAAAAAAAAAACACGGGGCAAACCTAAACTTGTGCCGCGCTTCGCTGCTGGCACAAGTAATAAGTACCATGTCGAATGGCAGCCCTATGCGCATGTTAAAAACGTTTTTTGCGCAGTCACCAGTTGTGAAAACCACTGACTAGTGGTTGCATTCAAAATGGCGCCTACATCGAAGCAGCCACGCGTGAACGTAGAAAAAATGTTAAAATCTGTGTCTTTTTTCCTAATATGTATTATCTTCTTTTTGGGAACCTCTTTCTCCCTCTTCTTTAGACAAATTTTACAAACGTCTTCCATTCTTAGAGTTTAAGAGGATGCCAGGTCTGTAATAATGCAGCGCCGATATCGGAAAGTTAACGGGTTGGAATCTCGTTGAAGCTCTAAACGCCTTTTTTAGTGATTTTCACTAACGGATCACGTGAACTATTGGTCAGGTGAGTTATCAACCAAGAAGGCAACCGAGTTGAACACTTTTAGATATTTGTTTCGATAGCTTTCTGTTTTTTTCTTACTTCCGGTCCCTTTCATGATTTGGGATCCCCCATTGTTTTATATGGAGTTTTTGCACATGTTATGGCCGCATGGCGGAGAGAGTTTAGTTACACCTAGAATTAAGAAGTTTAGCATTATTTTAAAACGATTGAAATATATCAACTACTACAGAGAGTGTAGTAAAAACACTGTCCAAAAAAACTGGTCAGTATCTACCCTTCTTGATTAAAATTCTTATACATCAAAGAAAGTCAACATTTTAAATTGTTATGAACCATGTTTTTTGCGTCATTTCAAATGCGCTTTAGAAGGTACAAACTTTTTCACAACAAGTGTAAGATTATATTCGTTTCTTGTTCCATTCTCTTCATTAAATTTCAACATTTATTTCGGTCAAAATAACATACGACTATGTTACATGAGAGCAAATGAGCTTTTCACACACTACTCTATTTCATTTTTTTGCCGCAAAACGATTGTTAACAAAGGGTTTTACAAAACTATGGGCTATAACAGTGGAATCTGAATAAAAGTCCAGCCAAGGATAAATAAACCAATTTTTTGTATCAATAATAATGGAGTAATTTAATAGAAAAGCAAAAATTCCTATAACTAGTCCTCCTTTTAACCTCATTATTTTTAAATTGATTTACAAAGAAATTTTTTCAATCGACAATTGGCAAAACACTCCGACTCGGAGTTTATTCTGAATTTTTTTAAATGGTTCTGCGAGACTCAAACCTGTTATTCTGTACGTGTTAACTGCTACTCTGTGTCAACTTGACAAGCAGCAATTTAATGCCATGAGGTTTGGCAAAGTTTCATGACGAATTTTTCTGAATAAAATAATTATTATAAACACTCTGTTAGCACCATTTCTTCCGCTTTCCTTTGTCTTTTTTAACCTTTATAACGCCTTTTTGTTCATTCGCTTTGGCTTGTTGTTCTTTTTTCACTCTTAGAACCATTTTGGTGATTGCATTAAAGACCTGAAAAAAAAAATATTGCACATTTCATCAAAATCCGTTGCAATACAATGTCAAAAAAAATTATTAACTCAAGATCCAAAATTTACTCTACATACATACATACATAATTATACTACATGTAGGTGCTCAGCTCGATGCATTCCAACGTGCAGTTATTGTATTTACTATTGTTCTTTGTCGTCGTCGTCGGCGTCGCCGTCCTCATTGCTTAAAGTCCCTAATACGTGTCGCGGTGGTCCGCTGAGATTTGTGCATTTTGAGCCAGGTATTGTTTCCTAAGATGTACGCTTACTATGAGCACAGTTTTTCAATCTAGTGTTTTTGGCTTTGGTTCCATTCTCCTTATTAATGTTGTTTGGGTTGAGCTAAAGGTGATTTTTTTCTTAATGGCTTAGATTGTTTTGATTAACAAACTTTACTTCCTTCCTCAATGGTTTCTCTCCGCTCAGTTTTGTTGGCATGTTCTGAGATTGCGGAGTTCTGAGCATGTGCGAGACTTGTATCCGTAAATTCTTTCCTGCATAGGGCGTCCCATTTTTTCTTCTGAAAAGAATTTGTTACATGCCAATAATACTGAACTTAAACCGCAGTGGAATGAACGAAAGTTTATTGATTAGGATAATCAATCAATGGTACACGAGAAAAGCAAAAGATGCAGTTCACATACTTAACTCTAACATCATCAATAGGCACAAAGGAACCGGAAGCGTGGATGCCGACAACAGAAAAAATCAAAGGGAACTGTGAATGTGTGGTGGTTACATTATTAAACTTGAATTATTTGCAAATAGTTAAATTTCCTTTTACAGCAACACATTTTTAGATACAGTTTAAAGAATTGGAACGGTTTTGAACGGATGGTGTTGGGTGAAAAATCATAAGATTTTATTTTGATTCTAAACTTTTTCATGTGACTGTTCTTCAGAAGTTGCGTCATACAAGTTACTTTGCCAAACTGTTTGCTTCTCGAGTTGCTCGTTGCTACATTTGCCATTACTTTGTTAAGTAAATAGAACAGTTCCCGCATTATTTCGGAAAGTCGATATCAGTTGGTGTCACGTTGAATTATCTACGTTATTTACATCTGAGTGAGTGACAAATTTGCATATTCTGATCCACAGCAATAGTCGTTCCTACGCTTCGCGTATCCACGACTAATAATGAACAACAAGCACAACTTCATGTCTACAAACTTGAAACATACCTCTTCTACATTTAAGTTTTCCTTTGCACTTGTTTCAAATATTTGAATTCCCATTTGTTCAGCAAATCTCTGTGCATCTGCAGTTTCTACAACTTTCCTTTCAGGGCAGTCATTTTTATTTCCAACTAGGAAAAAGCAAAATACCACAAAAATGAAATTTGTTGTGCTGTTTAACCATAAGTCTGAGGGGAGGGGTGGTGGATAGTGTGTATAGATAAAGATGGCTGAAGATGGCCGTCGGATGACGGCCGAAATATTATTAAACAACATGGAATGGCTTCTCGTTTTGACTTCTATTTTACGAGTTTATGACCGAATTAATATATTTAGGTGAAGGATTATGAGACTTGTTGTACTGTATGCCGATGACCTAGTGATAACAGCTGAATCAGAAGTGGAGGTAGATAGGAAATTTTGTGTACGGAAGAGAGAGAGATGGAAACTAAGGGATTAAAGGTAAACATAAATTGGACAATTGAAACTGATGGCAATGGATCCACTGTCAGGTCAATCCTTTTTGACTACCGAAAAGCGTTTGATCTTATCGACCATGGCACCCTCGTCAAAAAGTTGTGCAACTTAGAATTACCAGCAAGTTATCATCAACTGGATTATTGATTTCCTCAGTACTCGCATTCATAGAATCAAATTAGCAGATGGTTGTTACTCCGAATGGGGCTCAGTTCCATCAGGAGTCCCTCAGGGGACAAAATTGGGACCTTGGTTGTTTATAATAATGATCAATGACCTGGTAGTCAGCGACGCATGTGTCTGGAAGTACGTGGATGATACAACGACATCTGAAGTTGT
>JAOBBB020044729.1:0-14747 GCA_025331005.2 Zoanthus gigantus
TCTTTCCATACTTTTCCTCTATCTTTCTCACTGAAATTCAGCCTACCATCAATACCTCTCATGCATCTTCCTCCCTCGACATCTTTCCCATCTTTTTTCATAGACTTCACCAGCTTAAACACCTTGTTCGGATGCTTACTCAACTCTCTCAGCTCCCTCTCACCCGCCTCCTTCATTGCTTTCGAGACCACCTTCTTAGCCTGATTCTTGATAATTGCAATAGACCTCTCACCAACATTTTCACCTAATCAAGAACCTTTATTCCTTAACAAGTAAAAAGGCCAAGCTGCAATCTAACTTTGAAATAAATGCATTGATCTCAAGCTAAGCTTTTTACCTCTATAGCAATAATAGATTATGTATCCCAAAGTTACTACATAAATGAACAAGTGGGACATGCCATTATATCATTTTTGATTCACGGATACTCCGTAGGAGTAGCAGTGAGTTATATAGCAGGGACTTTGTCATTTGCATGAAATTTTGTGAAACAATGGTTATTGTTTTAGATCTTCCAGCCTGTTTTGCATGGTTGGTTTGTATATAAAGTGTTTTGATCTGCAATGTTTACCAGTTTAAGGACACTGGTTCTACTTTAGTTTTACTGTTTAATCAATTTTGAGTTTGATTCTTTGATTCATTTAGGGCAATGGTTTAATTGTTTGCTATTATTGATGCATCTTCATTCGAAAATTTAAGTAGAACTGAGAAGGATAGAGGGAAATCTTGGATAACACTCTCATTCTTTGACAGGAATCTTGAACATCTTGTTTGTGGAGAATGTTAGTTTTGGTCTGAATTGTAGTTCTACTTGTGCGCAGTATCCGTGAGTCATCTCATTGAGACTTTTAATCTATATAGGCTTATGTTGTTTCCTGAAATGATGATGTTCGAAGGAACAAGTGGAACACACTGTTAAATTAATATCCATATAGGCTGGATTTATGTGTCTAGATGAATATTTTTAATTTAAACCTGTTTTATTTGCCAACTATTTGACTTGCAAGGCAATCTTTTTGTTTACAAAGTCTGTTTTAATTTTTGACCAGTCAAGCAGAAAATAATTTTTCTGCTGAAATATAAGTTATAATGTTTAGCTACTGTATCCTCATGCTTCTATATTATCTTGTAGTAACCAAAGAAACAAATAAAATTTGAAACACTGGAAAAAGATTGCAGAACCAAAACATTTTAAAGTGCTTGAAAAAGTATGGAAGTTTGGGGTTTTCTAAACTTGACTTCTGAAAAATAGAGAAATTATTTGAAAATACAGTAAATTTAATATTAAAGTACTCTCTGTTTTTTGAAAAAAATAACATTTGTGTTAGATTATTCAGTACTTCATACTTGTAAATGTAGTAGTTTAAACTTTTTAAAGGGAGCATGGGAACAGTTATAGGATATATGTCATGTAGGTATGATTTAAAATTTAAAATTTTATAGCCATTGCAGGTTATCAGTGATGTAGAGAGGACAGAACCAACTAACATCACCAATCCCCCAGAGACTCAAGAGGCTTCTATAGTAGTGTACATTCAGACTCAAGAAGTTACTGAAAATCAGCCCATTGAGAGTACTGGTGAACAGGCCACTTTTGATAACATTCGCTACACAGATCCTCTACCTTCTTTCCAACAAGGTAATCTGTTGTCAATATTTAGCAATAGTAAGCACATCCATTAAAATGTAAATAGAAAATGCATGCTTGTTCTTAGTACTTGCAGCCTCCTGAAAATGGGCACTAAGGCCAAGGGTATTTTCTCTTTAGTCTACAAGTCTCATTATTGTTTATGGTAGATTTAAGGGTAAACATCACTTCCAATGTTTCATTACAGTCCATATATAGTGGCTGCAAGTATTTCTTGGTGCTGACTTGCAGTTACACATCACATATGCTAGCCACATCCTTAGCGCAGTATGCTTTTGCCGTAAGTACCTAGGTTATTAAGTTAATTAAAGTGTGTTGAAAAGCTTATTAGTGTCATAATCCTTGTAACTCTATTAAGAGCTCATAAAAGTTTTTGAAAGCAATGGAAAGCTTCAAAAATTGAAAATGAATTGAAAGTATGGTAGTCAAATGAGATTCTGAAATTAAAGGTTCTGATCTAGGGTATCAAGAGGATAAACCTTTGATTTTGCTTTTTTATCCAAGAAGATTCAAAAGTCTAACCTCTTGAAGAGTTAAGTTCAAAGGAAGCACCTTGTCCTCAATTATTTTAAAACTCTCAGTTTTTGTCTTGCCAGGATTCGGGCCTGAGCCTCCCATCTGGCGCCTTATCAACAAGGCTAAACAGTGGTTTCACAATAATTAGTTAATGGTATTATTTTTTGAAGAAGGTGTAAGTAGTTTTATTGTCAAAATAGTTTAGTTATCATTTGTTCCTAAGCTGTGAAATGTTCCTAGAAGGTAATGCAGAGCCAGAGCCAACATCTGATGTGACTTGTGAGGTGATGGCCAGTGGTTTTGGTGCTGGACAAGAGGGAAACAAACAAAGTTTTTTACAAGCAGAGGTAAGAATACTTCACAAGCATTGAAAATAAAAAAAAGTATCATTTGTTTGTATTTTTTTGTTTTTTTTTTCACTTTGAAAACTATGTCAGGAACAAAAAACATAGAAGTATTTTCATTTTTACCATTGTTCTTTGTATGAATTATTTCAGGCTTATGTCTCATCAAAAACTTGAAACCAAGTTTCTCTCCAAAGTCTTAAGAATTGGTATATTAGGGCTACTATCTTAAAAAGACAAGCAGTACTGATACAAAATATCACAATCAACAACCCAGTGACTTCACCAGACCAGCAACTAAATTTGTAATTATAGCTACTATGATGAACAGTAATTTCTTTCACAGTAGTTAAGGCTGTCATAGTAGCTGGTAGCACCCTCACTCACTCACTAACTCACACACTCACTCACTCTCTCACTCATTCACTCTCTCACTCACACACTCACTCACTCTCTCACTCATTCACTCACTCACTCACTCAATGCCCCCATAGTCGTCTACTTTCAAAATATCACCATCTACTTCAAATTTTATTAATTGACAGCCCTGGACTTCATGCAATATTTATTACCATACATAATTTTCCCAATAACATGTTTTTACACTGCTTGGGATCTACCCTGCAGTGGATTAATGTTCTTTCAAGGGGGCGTAAGACACTCATCCACTTATCACTATAGAAAATGGAGACAAGCACTGGCCCAATGAGTCACTGGGCTCAGAAAATGATTTAGTTAGAATTAGCTACTGTATGTTTCAATATAACTTTGAAGATTTCATTTGATTGCTATGCTAGAAAAGTGTAGAGTTAGAGTGCTTCTTAGCTTTATTGTGATAATACATGAGAATTCCTAAAGAAAGATGAGCCTGATATCAGTTAACCAGTACGTTAAGTGATCATTCTCAGATCATTGTCTTAGAGTGAATGTCTTGAGAGGAATTAAATAACAGAATTCACTATTGTATATTTTTATTATTCACTGGAAATGCTAAAAAAGGAGTCTTTATTCTTCATCAGCAGTTAAGAACAATTCCCACCATAGCAGAGGCAGAAATACCATGTTGTATGCACGAAGAAGGTAAGAATCCGATCAACGTTTGATCTTAGACAGTACAAATAAGGTAACTATTTGTTGTTACAGTTTTGCCAAAGTGACAGGTTTACTAAAGTGATAACTCTATTTTAAATGAATGTTTATATTTTGTTTAATAGTTAATTAGCTAGTAAAAAATTTCTCAAATTCAGATATAATTTTTGTACAGTAATCATGAGTATTAAAAAGAGGGGTAGAGTAAGATATACACTATGTTGTTAGTACTGGTTTTTAGCACACTAGTGAACTTCTAATGGTAAAAAATGTTGCATTATTACGAAGGAATACATTGAAAAATCATACCTTCTCAAAGTTTTTTAGGGATTAATAAAACATGCTGCTAACCAATCAAAAGAAGCAAACAGAATAGTTCACTTGTGTGGTAGATACTAAACCTGTTTTTTTTTATTTGTTATCGTTTAAGAAAATTTATTTGATATATATTGGCTATTTGTTTACCTCAATTTAGCCACCATTAAAAATAATTGTGAATTTTGACGGTTCATCATTTTGCAGTTACTCTTTAGAATATCTTTTTTCGTAGTACAAAAACCATTTTCTTTTTATAGGTAACGGACATGAAAATTGCTGGATTTGCAGTAAAGTCCCAAGAAAAGTAAATGGTGCTGCTAGTGTTGATGATGACAAACCGTTTAGATGTGAAACTTGCAACAAAACCTTCCCTGTTTCTTCACACTTAAAAAGGCATCGAAAAATACATACAGGCGAGAAACCTCATCAGTGCCAGCAATGTGGCAAAAGTTTTGCTCTTGCACAAAATCTGAAGTTGCACATGCGTGTTCACACAGGAGAAAAACCTTATTCATGTACTTTTTGTGAAAAAAGGTTCCCTGGTCATTCTGACCTTGCTAAACACCTGCGCACACACACTGGAGAAAGGCCTTACAAATGTGAACACTGTGATCAATCTTTTGCATCTGCTTCTGGTCTTCGTAGACATCATCTTGTTCACACTGGCGAAAGACCACACAGTTGTCCACATTGTGAGAAGACATTCAGACGAAGGTGGCATATGATACTACACATCCGTGCACATACTGGTGAGACACCACATTCTTGCCATTTGTGTGATAAAGCATATCGTGACAAAACGAGTCTGAATAAACATATCCGAGATCATTTGTCAGGAAGACTTGAAGAAAAGCAGCGCCTCAAAGAAGAACGAGCTGCAGTTCTTGCTGCAAAAACTCTTGCACGATCAAGTGTTAGTTTATTAAATCGAAGAAAAAAGAGCAAGAAAAAGAAAGCCATTGAGATGTCTGAATTTTCTTCAGAATCACCACAGGGTGAGCAAGCTGAAGATGTTACTGCCGTAGACAGTGGTACAGCAGCAGGGGAAATTCAGAAACCCAAGCCAAAGGAGCGTCCCACTAGGAAAAGGTCCAGTAAGAAAGGGGATAAAGAGCCTGTTTCCAAAAGGGGACGTAAAAGGCAGCTGAAAAGCGTGAGTACAGCAATCTCCTCTGCAACAAATGACACTGGTGAAGGTATTGTTACTGATTCAGCGGTTGAACCATCTGTCGCAGTTAAAGCAGTTATCGATGAGAACAGTGAGGCAAATCACAGCAACCAAGGAGAAAAACTACAAGCTTTGGCTGACGCGGCTAGTATCCTCGCCACAACTCTTTTAGCCACACAATCAGAGGGTGATCAAACGACTGTATCCACTGGCGATGAAACTGGTCAAACAAACAATGAGTAAATGTGCAAACTGTATCCATATAGATTGTATTCGTACAAGACGAATTAGGTTGAACAAATAAAAACAATAAGTGCTCAGTTGACCGTGTTGACAGGGAATATATCTGGCCAAGCACCTCTGTAACCTAAAGACTCGCAACCCTACTTGCTTATATTTACATAAAGTAATTTTATTTGGACCATTTTCCTGAAAATCGCACACTATAAAATACTGTATACTCGTTTTCTTAACTTGTTCAAAAGAACTTAAATTTTCGAATAATACCTCATGAAAAAGGACTAATTCTACCCAGTGTCTAAACTGATGTTCTGCTTAGCTGATCCGTTCAGTTAATGAATTGTTTTGCATTCAGTAACAAATCACTGTCGTTGCTTTTAGTATAGTTTGTTGTGGGTGGGATCTTTGTAGGATCTTAGTGAGTCCTTGTTACAAGTAAGTAGATTTTTGTGGTGGAGCTTTGTGGAAAGTAAGTTAATCTGTTGGGTAAGCTGTTGGATCTTTTGGGAAATTGCATAAATATTTAGGGAAGGAGGTGAAAATTTTGGTAAAGTTGGTGAAACTTTGAAGAAGTTTACAGATATGGGGGGACGTTAGATGGATCTTTGATGAAAGTAGATAGATTTTAATAGTGAATTTTTGATTGTTTGTAGATCTTTGGAAAAATCGGTTTAGGTGAATGCCCAGAGGGCCCAAGGCCAAGTAGAAGAAATTTCAGTTTTATTTTATGCATGTATCCAAAAATATTGAAGTGGAGTAACTAGTTTTCTAGAAGGTCTAAAACGGCTTCTTCTGTATGTTCAAAACGTTAGTAAACGAAGGTTATCTAAGCTCATATTGAAACTTCAAATTCTGGTTTTCAATATAAGCTCTCATCAAATCCATAAGTCTATTACTTTCTTCAAAATCATTTTACCAAATTGATTGCAATGTGCTGAGCTTTCTAGATATACTTTTGATCTATTTTATGAAGTTTTGCGTTAAATTTTGTTGAACATTAAAACGGCTTGCAAAATCTGTGTTTCCTTTGTATCAAGCGAATCGTGGAACCACATGCTTCAACAAAGAAAGTTGGATTATCTTCTTTTGTTTTACTGCGTTACTGGTGTTTTAGAAACAGCATCGGACTTTTTTCGCTGTATATCAATATTTTAAAAGTATTGTTTTATAATAGTATTTGCAGTTTAATAAGATGGCAGTCCCTGCTTAGTAATGCTCTTATCAGATGATAATGGTGGTTATTATGGTAGTTGTGATGAAGATAGTGATTAAGGTGCTGATGATGATGATGGTGGTGACAAGGTTGATGCTAGTGCTGCTGCTACTAATTGTCGTGTTGATGGTGATATAGATGGTGATGATAGTGCTGATGATGGTGATGGAAGTTGTGACAGTGGTGATAATCCTGATGGAACTAGTGACAATGGTGATGATGCTGGTGGAACTGGTGACAGTGGTGATCATGGTGCTGATGTTGGTGGTGGTGGTAGTGAGATGATGATGGAGATGGAAATGGTGATCTTGGTGCTGCTGCTGATGATGGTAATGGTAATGGTGATGATGGTGCTGTTGATGATGATGGTGACGGAGATGGTGATGATGGTGACGGAGATGGTGATGATGGTGTTAATGCTGCTAATGATAATGGTGATGGTGCTGATGATGGAGATGGAAATGGTGATGATGGTGCTGCTGATGATGATGGTGACGGAGATGGTGATGATGGTGTTAGTGCTGCTGGTGATAATGGTGATGGTGATGATTGTGTTGGTGATGATGATGGCGATGGTGATGGTAACAGTGGTGAAAATGGTGGTGGTGGTTATCATAATGATGGAGACGGTGACGATGGTGCTAATGATGATGACGGTGATGGAGATAATGGTGGTGATGCTGATAATGGTGGTGATGCTGATAATGGTGGTGATGCTTGTGGTTGGTGACAGTGATGACGATGAATGTGATCTTATTTGATCAGAGTAGCACACAACATTGTTAATTGATTAAATAGTGGCTCTGAGATGGGGTCGTGCTTTATGACAAAATTTCCCTAGCACAGCCACATTTTACTCCCCCCTCTCCCCCCCCCCCTCCATCCCCTCCCGTCGCACTTTCATTTGTGGATATCGTTGATATGTGTACCAGGGTGGGGAAAAGTAAAGGTAAAGAGCTTGATTTACCCATTTGGCAAAGTAATTTATTTCCTGTGTTAAAGATTTTAAAGGTTCCACCTTTTCGTATATAGTTAGACACTATTTTATTGTTCTGTCACATTCCAAAAACTGTAAAGGTTGTAAATTATTTGTAATAAAGGCTACCATATTGTATTGCTGTCACTCTTTTAACTCCCAGAAATTGTTTTTGTCAGGGAAGCTGAAATGTGATTCTTTAAGGTTTTGTTAGGTCAAGCCAATTGTTTTTCGACAAAATAATGGTTGGTCGCTAAAGAAAATAATATAAATATTTCTTTTAACTTTAAATTACGTTAACACTATATTCCTGACTTTAAATGCTGTGGGTTGTTCCATTTTGAAGCTTACTTTGAAAAATAAAATCGTTAGTCCCAGAAATTGAGTTAAATTGCCCTTTTAGGAAATGTTTCCTTGTAGGATATCGTGAGGAAACGTAGAGTATGGTTTTTGTTAAGTTTTCTTGCAAAACTTAATGTAATACTATGTGGTGAAGTAGTCTAAGTTAATTAGCAGTACATAGATTTTGTTTTAAAGTCCCTATATCGCTATTTTGTTATCTTTTAGATGAGCACTATTGTCATCGATAAACTCAGAATTAGTATTAGTATACTTTTTAATCAAAAGAAGTTTGGAATTTAAATATTGACCCAGCGGTAGGGGACTGGTACCTGTGACGTAGCAGCAGTAAGACTCTTGTTCTGTCATTAGTGTTTTACAAGGACAAACCTGACAAACAAAGCATTTCAAACTAATTTTCTCTTTTTTCGCCGTGTTTAGACCATGAACGAATGAAAGTATTGTGTTGACAGTGTTAATATTCAACCGGAAACTATACCAGTACCTTCTCTTACATTATCCAACCAGGACATCATAATGGCATTAATGCTCGGTCAAAAAATGAAACAGTCCCAAAGCTGTCTTATTTGCACGTTTCAAGACTCAAAACATAACGGGAACCGTGAAAAACTGTTTAGTTTTCGAAATTTAGTATTACTAAAAGATTCTACTTTTTATCTAAAAGATAAAAAAATAGCGATATAGGGACTTTAATCCAATGTGCATACTGGATCGGGTAAAGTTTCTGCTATTCTTCGATAGGACACAGATTTGCATTTCTGATTCTCAAATGAATAGTTATTGAATCTTCGCAACATTTTCCTTTGTTTTCAGTTGAATAGGAGCTCCGTCATGTGAGACGTGTTTCCTTATTTGGAGTCGAACATAGAAAGAACATCGTTAAATTTTTTTTTTGTGAAAAATGCAACTCCATTTCGTGATACGGGTAATGAAAGGTTCCAAAGAAGGATTTTAAATTAAGTTTTATGGGAGTTTTCACCTGTTTCTTTGCTAAACATTTCCATTGCATTTCCTTGAAAATCATATTTGATTTATTTCTTTTTCCGTAAAGCTATTGGTTTAGAATGTTTAATTCTCGGCAACGTCCAGAGAGCTTAACTCCGTAACTCATGGCGTCTCCATTAAATCGTTCTAGAGGTTTATGAAGATGTTTAGTGTTCTTGTTTAGTATTCATTACACGTCCTCTTGCAGGTCAAGCTCACGGTGAAAACTGCCGGATATGCCACAAACGCCCAAGAAACCCCGCTGACCAAAGCAGTGACAAACCATTCAGCTGCGCTATCTGTTACAAAACATTTCCAGGCGCCGGGCACTTGAAGCGACATCAACGAACACATACGGGTGAGAAACCCCACCAATGTCAACATTGCGGGAAAACGTTCGCACTTGCACAGAATTTGAAACTCCATCTGCGAGTGCATACTGGTGAAAAACCATACGCTTGTACGTTATGTGACAAGAAATATCCTGGCCATTCAGACCTTGCCAGGCATCTACGTACACATACTGGCGAAAGGCCATATAAATGCGATCATTGTAGTAAGGCTTTTGTTTCGTCCTCCAGCCTGCGCAAACATCATCCGGTGCATACTGGTGAAAGACCCTATGGTTGTCCAGATTGTCCTCAGACATTTAAGCGAAGATGGCATCTGGTTCTTCACATTCGTACTCACACTGGAGAGAAACCTCACGTGTGTCATTTGTGTGACAAGGCTTACCGCGACAGAACCAACCTGAACAAACATCTCCGGGCGCATTCTTCGGGAAAATTGGAAGCAAAGCAGCAAATGAAGGAGCAAAGAGATGCCATAAAAGCTGCAAAGACTCTTGCTCAGTCCAAAAGAAAGAGAAAACAGATGTATGAAAGTCCAGATTTGCAAACTAGAGACGCATGTTCCTCTACAAAACCTGATAGATCCGATCCTGTTGGACCATCCATCAGTACTAAGAGCAACTCGGAGCACGTGTTACCTTCTACCTCCCAAACATCACCGGATTTTGGCAAGGCAGATTCAGGACCCAAACCATCACAAAGTTCATCGAGCAAGAAATCTGGGGATGAGAAAATTGTGAAGAAAACTAAAACTGCTGCAACATCTACAAGGGACTACGCAAGTTTGGTTGAGTCAACAGAAGGGCGACCAGCAGACAAGGAGGGCGATGTGTATGTAGTAGAACTTCAGGCTTTAGTGAGTGGAAAGAATGGTGATGACAATAGATCATCTCAAGTGGAGAAACTTCAGGCCTTTGCTGACAATAAACCAATTCATGGTACTGCCATTTTCAGTGGTGGAGACGAGTCCAGTAAGACTAACATTGCAACAACAAGAGAGACACCCGATCTGCCACAATAATTACATACAGTGTATATAATTACATATTTTCCTGTACATGTCTTCAACATTCAGTGGCAAGTCTTTAGATCAAAACTCCATAGACCTTTTATGTTTGTATATGACAATGATAAATGCCGCCAGTACTCCTTAATTATGTAGATTGAACTAATTTATATGTTTACCTGCCGATCTGTATCATCGTTATGATTTTTACCCCTTCTCCTTGATTGTCAGCATTGCAAAGAAGGGGGAAGGTACTTGTGTTTTTGATAATGCTCTCGAGAAATCTCTAACAGTATAAAATGAACAACTAAAATATGAGTAAAAGTGCAATGCATGTGGGATGTGGCTATAATGTCAAACTTGGGTATCTAATTTGAAGCCACCAAAATAAGCACTGAGGCCACGTCGGTAGCGGGCTTCACCCCTTCTGAGCCTGTTTCTTAGCTATACCATGCTGATGAGGCCAAAAAAGACCAAAACAGCTGTCCGTGATTGCTAGCATTCAGACTCGTGCACTATTATTAAAGGTGGCCTTAGCGCCCATTTCAGTGGCTTAAAGTTAGATACTCGAAATGAATGAGTCTGAATGCTAGCAGCCGCGGACAGCTGTTTCGGCCTCGTTAGGCCTTATCAGCATGGCATAGCTAACAAACAGGTTCTGGTTCTCAGAGAGTTGATAAATAGATTGATTTAAGGGTAAAGCCCGCTACGAACATGACCTCAGTGCTCATTTTATTGGTTTCAAGTTAGTTACTTGCACGTATGTACTGCTCATGCTTCACTAAAAAATATGAACCCTAATTTTCAGATATAATGAAATATATCTTGTATATAAGAAAGTACGATTCCTAATGTAAAAGTTGTCGGTATTTAGTGCAATCAATGTAATTCTGGCTGTTACCCTATATAATAGGCTAATTTTATGATGTTTAAAGTGTGTTTTTATTTGTGTTAATTAAGACATCTTGGGCGTGGTAGATTTTGATTATCACAGTTGTGTTGTTCTGACAAAAGGCTAAGCTTGAAATTACAGCTCCTCAAACTACTTTATGGCATAGAAAACAGATTGAAACCTTCGGGTTTCGAAATTACTCCCTGAATCTATGAATGAAAAAAAATATATTTGAAATGTTTTTGTTTATATGACATCCGAATTTTAGAAAAAAACAAGTGCGAATATAAATTGATTATAATGAATGTTCAGTAACGTAAAAAAAAACCGCATCGTTGCATTTTGTTTTAGTCACCTTTGGTTACATACCTCAAATTTTTCTGCAAAAGAAAAGATTTTTTGTCGCATGCACAAACGCATGTTTTTAATAGCTACTTGTATCCTGTATATCTGCATATTGACCTGATTCATACAACAAGCTGAAATACAAAGTCAAAGATGTTAAGTAAAAGAATGTTAACAAAGAAAAGCAAGAAAGTTCTTTTAAATGTATATTTTATTATGGACCTTTGTTTTGAGGTTAACTGGTATTTCTTTTTCTTAAGTTTGTGCTAGACTGTGTATATTTTGCAATGCCCAAACGATTTGCTAACATATATAAAATTTTGCTTAGCAAAATAAAGATTCCAAAGTAGCTGCAACTTTTCCTTGACAAAGGCTAAAAGTTGTATTTTGCACATGGCGTGTTGGAAGTTTACAGCCGGTGATCTTTGGAATTTCAACCACTTCTACGTTTTTTCCCACGATCTGTGCTATTGTCTTGCGCCAGTTTACTCATTTCTTAAATAATTCAATCAATAAATAAATTCCTCCTGGGTTTTGTTCTTAACAACCTGGGGTTTAAACGAGAACACAGCTGCGATAGCCAATAGTCCCTATTCTATTCTTTATCTCCCTGTCGCTTGAGTGGTTCGTCGTGAATCTATTGTTCTGCATTTGTATGAAAAGCGTTAATAACTTCCATGACTAGAAACAACCAAATTACCTGACTGCTCATTTGCCGAGGCAGGTGTTTTTAAGTTTTAATACAATCGCAACAACTCATGAAGACACGTCCACATTTTTTTTTCTTCTCCTAACGTTTCCAGGAATTTAACGTCACTAAGAGACGCTAGAAATTAGAATGGCTGTTTGAGTTATTTCAAAAGTCCAAGTTTCTTTTGTTCGTTGTAGCGCTTAGCTTGAAAACATTGCGGTAAATCAATATTATTGATGCGTTTCGTCAATAAAGAGACACAAAAGAATATCATTACACAACTGAGTGATTGTAAGTCCTGATTCTAATACAGCAAACCAAACAAGTAAGTTTCACCCGCCTGTGACGAGAGTCAAAACACACTTGATACCGTGACATTAAAACGTTCGCCGCCATTGCTCAGCTCTTAGACTTTGTTGTTATCGACCACTACACAACCAAAACAGTTCGATTACACGACGCTTTCAGTGATTTAACACGATGGAAATAGAAAAGGGTGTTACATGCTTCGGGAAGTTTAATCTGGCGTCTTCAAGGGTTGGTGAAGGAAGTTTGGAGTCTTTAGAAAGTTCAGATCTTTCTCGAGTACAAAGCGCTTTTCAGGAACTTAGAAGTAAACTGCCGTGTAACGAGCTTGAAAACCTTACAGAACTTGAAGTTTTACAACTTGCTGTTGAGTATATTTATGGACTGCAACAAATTCTTTTGGAAAAAGAAAGCCAATCATAACTAACTGCCTAACTGCCCACCGGGCAAAACTACTGAGTAGAAACAACAGTGTCTGTGTGGTCTTGTTAATTCCAACGTGATCAAAGTTTTCCATGGATTTTTTGTATGCTTGGATTGTAAATTGCGGTACAAAATTGGGAAGGAGCACAGAAAGTAAATCAAACTGCCGCCAAACGACTGTTGACAAAGTCAACATGTGAAAGCTAAGAGATCTAGACAGAATTGTCCGAGGTTATAAGCCACGACAGACGAGTTCGTGATAATGAATCGTTGTAGTTGTGTTAAACAGTGACTAGTTTCTACGCACGACAAATAGCAATCTCAACACATTTTGTAGATCAGTTGTGTTTTATGTTCTACCACTGAGAAGATAGTTTAGGCTCGAATGACAATGTATTTACTAGGGTGAGCGAAATGTTATTCAAATTATATAATACTTAAAAGAAATTATTTTGCTAACAACATTAAATGAATTTGGTAGCTGTACACCAGATATGTAAATACTATTGCGTTCCTTTGGATAAAACAATATTTCAGAGGCAAAACATGATTTAATAAAAACTTGATGTTCATATATTGTTGTCTAAATAAAGACTGCATGACAGAGGTATTATTCAAATGATGCTTTTTTCCTTTTTAAAACTATCTGAAATTAAGAAGTTATTATTCTTAATAAAAACTAGAATTTTAAAAGTTCAGTGTAAAGAATGACTCCAGTATTTTTATGTCTAAACAAACTAAAACTTTTCCAAATTTTGTTTGACTGTTTATAAACATAACATCTGACTTTTCTTTATAGCCGTGTGGCGCCACATGCCAATTGGTCTCCCCGCCCTCCCCTCCTCAATCATTATATATCTTTGTTAAAGCATGACTGGCGGGAAATATTTGTAAGCAAACTTTTTATTGCCACTTTCCGACACGTGGTGATTCACCTGCGTAATACTGCTACTGAAAATAAGGTTAAATAACTAATCCTCTTCAGATCCTATCGATACCTCCAAATTCATCCAAATTTTACCAGGTCCTAGGTTTTCTATCAATGCCTTTCTTCCGTTACTAGTTACTATTTACGAATCTTTGATATCAGAAACAGAAATATTTGAATAACGGAGAAAAAATCAGTCAAGGTTTTGAATGGCGAGAACTGACTATGAGAAAATTGATACCAGCATCATTATCTGGAAGTTAAATCTGTTCAACGGACTGACTGAATCTTCTTGAGGTCATTTGCAGCTCAAAAACAACGTTTTAGAAGGGTCTTTCCCTAATCAATTGCTTCAGACAGCAGGTGTGTTAAGTGACTTGAGACTTCTAACATGTTATGAGTTTGGGGCTCAATCGTTCACCATCGGAATGTTTTTAACTAGCAGGTGTTCGTGAGCGCATATGCATTGGAATAAACTTCAATAAATATTTACATTTATCTCGAGAGGTCGACAAAAACACGTGGAACTATACTTGACAAACCAAAGTATGAGTACTTCCTAATAAATCAGATATTAGAGTAGAGTTAAATTTTTGAAGATTCAAACTAAAGTAACTGATTTTCGGCTACAAAAGCAAATTTTGAAAGTTGTTAAATTTAGTTTCAGTTTACAGCTGTGTTCGGCGTTTTTTGCTCGACTCGTAAAACAGCAAAATTAGGAAAAAATGTAATCACATATGATAAAAAATCTCTGTTGTAATATTAAAGTCGGCACTAATTCACAAACAGATAAACAACTTTTCTACATCAAATAGTATTTTAAAATTTATTACCGCAAGCGTGATGATTAACTTCCGCTACAAGGGGTGACAGAACTGGGGGGGGGGAGGGGGGAGGCTGCGCCGATGATATTCATGGGGGGACAGGGCCCGGTTATTCTCACCTGTGGT
>JAOBBB020044805.1:0-33052 GCA_025331005.2 Zoanthus gigantus
GACAAATACAAATTATGGTAAATTTGATATTAAACACTCAGCCACTAAAGTGTGGAATGATATCCCTCTGGACATAAAAACCAGTTCGCCACTCGCAATTTTAAAAAAATGTTTCAAAGAATACATACTATCAACCTAATTGCTATATATATTTTCAATTTCTTCTCTCTCATTTTGACCATTTCCTGATGTATTGTAACGACTGGAAGTTGTTTAAATATACTCTTTTCTGCCTTCACTTTTTGTAAAATATAATCACTTCAGTTGCTTTCATGAGAAATGCTTTCACTCCTTTTCCTCCTTCTAGCTTTTGAAATATAAAACTAGGTAAGGTGTAGGAACATGTTAACCTTTTAGGGTTGTTTTCTCCACCTTCCACTTTTTTTTTTTTTTTGCTTCATTTTATTTTCTCAATAAATGTAACTGAATTATTGTGGTAAATAAATAAACTGTTAAGCTGTTAAACATCATAAGCTTTGGTAAAAGGTTTTCATGTTACCACAATTACCTGAACCATGGCTTGGGCGCACTTTTTCCGTACAAACGTTAGGCCAGCATCAACGTATTTTTCAAACAAGTTATGCAGGTATTCCTGTGGGTAATCAAGTATATCAAATTACTGTATGTTGTATCATAGATACCAGAGAGTAAGAATTAAGAGCCAACCCAGCAATACTCAAAGAAAGTGCTTGGCTCAAATAAACCTTGTAAGTCTTCTTA
Organism: Zoanthus gigantus; assembly: GCA_025331005.2. Lineage (NCBI taxonomy): Eukaryota > Metazoa > Cnidaria > Anthozoa > Zoantharia > Zoanthidae > Zoanthus > Zoanthus gigantus. Next base: position 721 of record JAOBBB020044805.1, read on the forward strand.
GTTGGGCTATTGTGTCCGTGGTAATAAACATGATCTGAAGAGGGCAGGACTGCCGAAACGTCATCGAGAACACAGACACTGAAAGACAAGGGTACGTGGAAAGAAGAAAGAAAAGATATCAAATAAACCTCATAGTGAGATATGTTTGAAACGTAGCGCTATAATAAAAGTTATGTTGCCCTTACAAAGAGCTAACGCACGAAAGATCAGCTTTGTTCTCTGTTCAAAGCAATAACTAAAACTTTCAACTTTGAATTAATTAAAACAGGTGTTTTACCCACTCGCCAACGAGTAACGGAAACTTTGTTGATTTAGTTTGCAGAATTCTAATTCACTATGATCACATCTACTCAGTGTCACTGTTGTAATGAAGGACGCTAAATGAAACAAACAATAATAATTCCCCATTTTCCATAATTTCGACACTGTAAAATTAACTTATACTGGGTTGTTTCTCATGTACTTAATTACGGCCAAGTTCCTGATGTAATACTCCCCAACCATTCGTTTGGATTATGAATTGAGGAACGGCTGGGGTAAATTTCAGCTTAGAGAAGACTAGGTCAGTAATATCGGATTATTAGCTTCCACATTTTCAGATTTTAATTAGCAGCTTTTCTTCATTACTACAATCAAACTATAATGGTCCAGTTGAATAAACTGCGAATGACGTACCGTAGTCTCGTCTGTCATCTTATCTTGAAACTTAGCAATCCATGTCTTTACCAAAGGTTTCCAGCCCAACTCACCAGGATCCATGTACACCATACCACACCTGGTGGAAAGTGCTTAAGCTTTTAATCAACATCAATAATTCACAATGGCGATCACAATACATCTTCAAAAGCCACTGATTGTCCATGACTGTTTTCCATGGGAACGTGTGACAAATGCAAGTCTCAGCTACTTTTTAAAGTACTTCCTAAAGATTCGTTAACCTTTTTCATTATAATTCGAAACAAGTTTCCTTTTAAATTATATATGAATGAAATTTACCGCAGTTAAGAGCTGGTAAATGATTATCAACACCATCATTATCAACATTATAGTTATCACCATCACTTTTGTCACGTTATCATTATTACTATAACAACTAACAAAGGAAGAATGTCATAATACCTACCTACTGACAGTGGCTGGTGAAGCGACTGCCAAATCTTGCACTTCAAATACCATGTGCATGGTATTGTTTAACTTGATACGTTCACTGTTGGCAAGGCAGAGCATTTTATTGTCGTCCAATACAGTATTCATGTTCTCAATCCACAGAGCGTCTACTGGTCCATCGCAGATTATCCACTTATGGTCTTCCGATGTGTCCTACGAATGAATATTGAAACAATCACAAACGTTTTTTCACTATAAAAGAAAAGAACATTTAAAACATTTCCTTCAAACTCGCAACCAGTGTAATGATTCATCCCATTTCGTCCCAAACACTTGAATCTATAAACATCGAATGTTATAGTCCTGAAACCTCTTGCTTTCATCTATGGGTGGACAAATCACACAAAGTTCGTTCACTGGCCAATCAGTGCTGCATCAAAAGGATCAATAAGATGCCTAAACTAAACTAATGGTGTCAGCTGATGTTATTTGCTTGCATTAACGTTTCAAGAAGGAGCGCTTTAGGTTTTGTAACAACTGCTCTCACCTGAACGCAATGCCTGACTTTGACAGCCATTAGACCATCCTGCCATTCCATGGTCAGTTTGTTCACTTCGCCATATAGCTCACCCATACTAATGGACTGTGAAACAGAAAAACGTCACCAAAACCAATGTTAATATCAAAGGTATATCAAGGTAATAAAACACAAAACAGTAACAACATGTAATATTTTTCAGATATTTCTGACGTCGTTATCTAGTTTAAGAAAAAGAAAATGCCAAAGATTTTAAGTGACATAAAAGTTTTTGGAATCAATTAACTGGATTCCGGTTTCAATCAACTTTGAACTCCATCAATTTGATATCTGGGTTTAAAGATTTGGGATTCCAGATTTAAAAAGGAATACAATTCTGGGTTCTGGAATAGACTAAAAGCTTACCTTTGGATTCATAACGTGAGTATGGACAGGTTGGTAATACGGATTGTCGACCTTTTTAGCGTGTAGGCTGGTTAGAGTGTCCTTCAACATCTAATGGCACATAGCACAACAAGTTTAGAAAAAGCAACTCTATGTAACATTGAATGTAACGCAATAGGGTTCAAAAACATTCCTAGAAACATTTTTGGAAGGAAGAAAAACACCGAGATAACACTTCAACTTTTTCTTTCCAATAAACGCAAGCGTTTGGAACATGGGTGATTCATATTCATGTCAAAGTATCGTAAGACCTTTACCTCATAGTTTGTAGTCTTTCCCGATCCTGTTGGACCAACCAACATTACGCCGTGACGAACAATCATAGTTTCATACAATTGGATCACCTTGGAGACCAACTTGGGTAAAACCTGGGAAATGGGATGTTAATTACTAGCGAAAGCCAAATATTTCTGATGAGTGCAGGAGTATTCAATTTATTGTCTTCATTTTGTATTGCTATTGCCTATATGCCTCATATGCTGGCTTGATGATAAAAATTAAACAATAAGCAACTTTAAAAGCCATAAAACAAAAGCAACAATAAAAAAGTGAATCCAAATATGGTACATAACATGACTATCTAAATTTCAACAGTTTCTTCGCACCTGCAAACCATGATTTGCTAAACACTCTTCAATCGTTGACTGAAGCTGGCCATAGTCATGTTCTGGAATATCCCGACCAGGAAACAGATCCGAGAGAATAGCCTGCAGGAAATTTATGACATAGCATTGGAATGTGGCAATGATATAGCTTGACACATCACATAAATAATGCTAATTTATGATCTGACAATAATTTTCCTAGCTTTACTGCATGCTATCATTGGTCAAGAATGATCAGATGATTTCAACAGTGGAAAGAATGTCTGCAAATTTTACTGGATACATTAAAGTTATTCAGAGGTGATTTTTATAAAGAATGACTTAACACCAGCTTTCATTGGTAAACTTTTGTACATAAACAGTATATTATATAACGTAAACAAGTATAGCAAGCTTAGATATCTGTATAACTATCCGTTAGAAAAAAATACGTATTACTAAGTTATACTGAACCCTCCTGTTATCTCAGTCAGTATTATTATAAATGTTGTTATTATTGTTACAGCTTTAGTCACAGCAATGTTGCAACCGTTAATGATATCATCATAAACATAATCATCATGGATGACATAAAGTATGATTTCAACGTGATCATAATTGTGATTTTTCTTTCAAATTTTTTATTGAACAACATATTCATGTTGCTACATTGAACATATCTAGTTAGAAACTTTAAAAACACTAAAGCAAGGATTGTTCACACAATCCATGTTTACTTCACTCTTTACCTTAAACAAAACAGTGTCATCAGCTAAAAACTTGGGCAAATTGCTGTCCCTCAAAGCACGGATCAACACCACGTCTTCACTCAGATCTGGGTTACCGCGCTTCAAAGCCCCAGCCATGACCAGCACAGATTTGACGGCTCTCATACCAAAATCATAATGGTCCTGCTGTGATAACTGTTCGCTACATAGACGGTACATCTGTACCATCTTGCGGGCAAGTGTTTTGGACGACTCAAATCCTTCTGAGTATAACACAACTTCTGCAATTAAGGCTGCAATACACAATATAACAAAATTATGTTGTTTTCTGTTTGTCCTATTGTAGAAATTTTGTCCGTAACATGTTAGAAAAAAATTAATAATTAATTTTAAATCCCTAACATTTAAATTACTGCTAACTGAAGCTGTCTGAAAATTTAAGGGCATACAAACACTTTTGCAATTTGCTTTGTTTCTGATTGCCGAGGTAATTTTGAAAATAGAGATTTTGCGTTCCTGAAGGAAAAGTAAATATATTCAAATTTAACAACTATCAAAGTAACAATTCACAAGACTCCGTCAAACACTTCAAGTATATTTTAATTTTTGACACTTATTGGTGCCAAAATAACATAAAATAAATGCATTAAGCCGTTATCAGAACAAAAAAGTTTACTTGTTTTAAAAAGATACAATCTCCTTACCGTAATCAGGCACCATCATGGCCATTGGTCTGAACAAGGCCTTCAAGTTATCAGGGAGCTCTGTACGGCCTGCATAACCTGGGTTCATTGTAATGAAGGCAGCACAACTTGGAACTAACTTAATCTCTCGACCTTCAAACATGAAGCGAGAAGCCTAAAAATAAAAAAAAACTATCCATATTCGTGGGCTAGCTAATGCTAACTTCACCTACGATCCAAAAGTGGGATATATTGAACCACTGAGTAGAGAGTACAAGGGTTGAATGGGTGGCATGGGGTTGCCAAGGATGGGATTGGTGGAGGAGTGGAGTGGAGGATCCAAGTGTGGATTGGGAAGAGGCGCCAAGGGTGGGATGGGGGAGGAATGGAGTGCATTGTCCAATTGTATATAGAAGGAGTCGTCAAGTTTGGGGAAAGACATGGATCCAAGTATGGTATGAGAAAAAGCATGTATGACATATGGGTGGAACAGAAAAAAGCATGGAATGGAGGATTCAAGGGTGGAATGGAGCAAGGGGTTGGCAAGGGTGAGATAAGGGATGTATGGATTTAAGGATGCAAGTGTGGGATGGGAGAAGGGAATGGGATAAAGAATGGAGTGAAAGATCGAAGGATGGTATGTGGGAAGAAAACAGTCGAGAAACCAAGGGATGTATGGAGGATGGATCAAGGGTGGTGTGGAGGGAAGGCTTGGAGTGCAGGTTCCAAGGGTGGTATTGGCAGAAAACATGGAAGGCAGGAACCAAGGATGGTATGATGGGAAGAACAGAATAGAAAATTTAAATGTGGGATAGGGAAGCATAGTAGAGTGGGGAATCCAAAAAAAGGATGGAAGAGGCACATTGACAAACCTTCGGCAATCATGTCACAATCCTCCCCAGAAATGTTTAAGATTCTATTATCCTTCTTTAATTTTTAGATCCGCCCCTGAAACCTGTATTTTAAGTTAGTTTTTCGCTAGGGAGAAAATGTTTTGAACAATAACTCTTTGCAGCTGGAGGTCTTGTTGCACGAATAGAAATTATTATCGTTCACTGGACAATATTAGAGCCAAACGAAACGTTTGTTTGAAAAAATGTTCTGGCAAAAAAAAGTCTGCTTAAAGTTTCGTATGTTATGGTATCAAATGAGTATCGAAGTTTCCTTAAGATCTAGCAACATGGTATTAATCAAGTGTCATTGAGCTGAACTGTTTTTCGTTTCAAAACTAACAAAACATGAAATTGGAGGTAACGTTCGGATTTTTGTTCAATTAACTGTTGATGAGTTATCTATTTAATTTAGGTATTTGTTTAAAATATAACATATTTAACTGCTTGTAAAACTGTGAAAATATTACATCGTTTATATTTTTAATACAATTAATATCATAATTCAGATTTATTTTATGAATGTTTGATAAAAGGTAAAAACAAATCAGGCATACATTAAATGCTGCGAAAAAAAAGATGCTATTTGCATGGTACAGTATGGTCTTGCATGGTACAAAAATTGCCATAATAAAATGCAAAAAAATAACAAACTCCTCTAGGAACCATAAAAAGTGACAAAGCAGTATACAAACGACCGGTTTACTATGTGTTGTAGTATGGGCGAATACAACCAAAACATTTCAAATTTCCAAAACCAGTGTCAACCAGCTAACACGTTCCTAGTTACATCAAAAGGTTCATCTCAACTTACTTTAGCAACCTTTGCATTTCTGATAGTTAACAGCTGTTGCGCAATAACTGACAATACTTCAATATCAATACGGTTAAACTCGTCAAAACAGCACCAAGCACCAGAGGTAGCTAGTCCAGAGAAGAAACGACCCATCATCTAAAGAAAACACAAAAAAAATGTAAATTGTCCATTTAATACTACACTAGAATCGCTTTCACTACCATTACTGTTACAAATACTTTTTCCCGTACCATTCCCTTTGCAGTTACAGTATCTTCAGCATTACCAGCACCAGAAGCAATAAGAATACAAAATATTACCAAAATTATTAACGTTACCTGTACCAAGACAATACTAGCAACACTGTCAAGACTAGTATCAGCACCATTATAATTACCAATACCGATACGTATTTAAATTCCAAAACCAGTGCACTGTGACAATAGCTTATTAACATCAATTCCAGCACCGGTGATAATACCTGAAGTATTAACAAATACTACTAGCACTAATAGCTGACATTTTAACATTATCAACACCAGAGCCAGTTTCAAAAGTAACACCAGGTCTAATATTACATTATCATTACCTTCATTATACAATTATAATTACCAATTCCGAAACCAATACAAACACAAGTACCAATTCCTAAACAAGATCCAGTGAAAATAGCTGTATTAACATCAATACCAGCACGAGTAATAATACCAATAATAACACCTAATATCAGTACCAGCACTGATATATAGTAGTAATGATATTAAAGGGGGAAGTCCAATCAAAAAACAATTAGGGTTAAATAAAAGCTATTACCTTTATTTGACTGATTACAAAGTATTTATTTATATTTGAGATATCTCCAACTATTAATATATATTTTATCGAAACTTATACTTGAATCACAGGAATGACTTGAACTCGATAAATCTTCACTGCATAAACACAAAATTAATTATTTCACCATTCATGATTTGCATTTTGAATTACAATTACACAGTAAAAGCACAGCAGCTTTCTAGCACTCAATGACGTCAAAAAAGTGAAACCGCTGACCAAGCCGCGTCTGCAAAGGGAAAGAACAACATGGCGTCGAAATTGCGAACTTTGAACAGTTATTTCTCCTTCGTTGTTAATATGCAATCCGAAATACTTCGTGATCAGTCAAATAAAAGTAATATATTTTATTCAAACCTAAATTGTTTTTTACTGAAGTTCCCCTTTAATAACAATACAAGTAGCAAATCACTAACCAGCTAACCAGCTAAATGGTTAAGCTCTATCAAAATGGTAGGGTAATTACAACTAACTAAACCAAAATGGAACAGATAAAAACAATCAATTCCAAACTCAATACGAGGCACTTTTGAACATCAAAACAAAAAACTTTTAAAAGCCAATAAGTAAACAAGATCAGTTTACCTTGTAGTCAAGACCCTCTGAGCAGTTAAACACTACGCACTGCTTGGCGAGAGCTTTAGCTAAGTCCTGTGAATGGGAAACAAATAGTGAGTTGAACTATTTTAACTAGGTTTCTTAAACATAATTTCTAGCATACAGCTTCTCAGCTAACCAAAATCTGCTGATGATATAACAAAATGCTGAATGTAGCGTAACATTTGAACAATGTGGTGTGCATAGTAATGATGGCATAGAGAATATTGGAACCGGTGATGGTACGAAATTTATGTTTGAGTGACGTTTGTCGCATTACAGATTAAAATAGTCGTTGTGCATAGGATAAATGTAATAACACTGACCTTCTCCAAAAAGCCGTGGCTTCATAAGAGATAAAAAAGTTGAAATGGTAGTATTAAAGTCCTGTTGCGAATCCAGAATTTCTTTCTAGTATCTTTTTCTTAATTATTTAAAAACAGCGTGTACAACGACAAAGTTAGTTTTTCACTAAATGCCATTATTAAAAATCTTTTTTCAAGGGTGCGAGCCGCAGAAAATTAAAACATTTGTATCACGAGATGATGTAAAATAATAGTTTGTTAAAGACATATTCATGTATAAAATATTTGTTACTATAAAAAGCCGAACCATTTTAAATCGAGTACTCAGTTACCTTCGTTGTCTCAGTCTTTCCAGTACCAGCAGGTCCAGCTGGAGCTCCACCCAGATCAAGCTGTAGGGCTCCCATAAGGCAGAGATAACAACGATCCTAAAATAGATACATACGGATATCATGAATACAAATACAGTTGAAAATCAACAGTAACAACAAGAAATTGGAAAGAAATGCATTAAAACGACAGTTTTAATGAAGAACGAATAAAATTAACTGCAAATTAGAAGAATTATTTTGATAAAAAGACTGATCATACAGAAAGGTAGCGCAAATACCTTTTTAGCCAAACATACAGGTTAATGATCAGAAGCAATACAATCAGCAACTCGCTCTCTACAACATGCATTATTTACATTTTAGACGCTCAATTTTAAACTACTCAAAAGGATTAAGAGTTGCTTCAGGAACGAAAGAGATGACTGCTGGGGATAAACACTTTATGGAATAAGTGGGTAGATACCCTATTAAATACCGGATACCAACACTACTAGTAAGAGGAATACTAAATTTAGGGAATGACCCCTGATATCTGAAGGATTTCTAGTATATTTGACTGCGGAGAATCAACCTTCTATACTTCTTATGTTATAACTACCCAACTAACAGTGAGAATGTCAACCATCACTGATGTTTGACATATCAAACATACTTAGTTAGGGGCTATAAACCACCCTACGTAATGATTAGATATCAAGTGATGCTCACCCTGCTTACAGATGGGTACTGCGCTCTACCTAATGATGGATATTTGCCGAATTAGTGGAAAACAACGTAGTTGCCGAAAAGATATCAACCTACGTTCTGAAAAAATATCAGCACTTTTTATTGAGAAATTACTAATGGACTTTCGATCTACTTACTGTTAGTGGAGTGATGACAAGACGTGCTGAGGCCCCAAGGTATTCATAACCATAAATATACATGGAGTTGGACATGCGCACGACGCAGTTGTCCAGGTCTGGATCCCAATAGTATCGTAACTGTTTGACCCATTCAAAGCTACTGGCATCATCAACCTGGTAAATAACAGTTTAAAATGACATAACATTAATTTCTCACTTTTAGAGGTCAAAGGGTTTAGATGGAAAGTTCCATAAAACAGAATAACTTTATCCTTTTATAAAAAAGAACAACATTTTATAAACGAAAGCTAAGAAAACTAATGCTCTATGGGGAAATCCATAAAACATGAGATACTTCCATTGTTCTAATCTCTATTCGCAATTTTAAAAACACAGTGAAAAGCCTACTTTTCAAAAATGTGAAATTAAATGCAAGAATAACTCGGAAAAAAATCCGAGTCCCAGATGCGATTTGAACCCACGACGTACCCTCTATGATCTAGTCGGATGCTCTAACCACTGAGCTACTGGAGACTGGTGAGCAAAACTGGTTCATACAATTTCTAAAATTATTTGGTTCTTGGTTCTGCCGAGATTCAAATCTGTGTGCCGTCTTTTTTCCGCAAAAGCTGGCTTAGCTTTTCCGAGGTTCAGGTACTTAAGTAGCAGCGTCTGTTTGGAGTAAAACTGTAATGCTTATTGTTCTGTCCAGGGAGGGGAAAGGATGCACTTATCACTACACAAACTGGAGATATACACCGGCTCCAATGAGCCACAAGGCTCGGAAAAAGATTCAGCTTTTTTTATGCTTTCAAAGATGTTTTGTTTAGACATCCTGCATAGTGCAACTGACATGTATTTTTCCATAACACTGTAATATTCCTTTTTGACCTTAACTCTGCTTCGGATGTTAAGCTGACGTTTATTCTGGTTAACTAATTTCGGCTACTGAGAGCCCTCATCATATATTTCTTTTATAAAATAAGCTACCAGACGTGACGTGTGGAAAGCAATAAAACCACACTGTATTTTTATTGAGAATTAAAACAACGCTGCACAGCCAATCAGAGAGCGAGTTATATCTGCTTCATTTTATAAATACATATATAGGGAGGCGGTTGTTAATTTTATAAAGCCCAGCTTAAGGATGCTACTATTAGAGAGATTCCAGGTTGGTTAATGGCAGAGATGTTTACCTTTTTCTCAACCATTCCAGTCACAATGTCTCTCGCGTGCACATCGATGGTAATCAGAGCACACAAAATACTACGAGTTAGCTTAGGGAGCTCGCCACGAACAAGAGCCGCCAGTCTGTTTAGATTCTGTAGAGAACACGGTAATGTAGTGAGAATTATTCTCTGAGAACCACTACAAGAATATTTCTGGAAAACGATGGACAAAGTACAGCATGCTAACTAACGTGGGGTCTGTAAAGAAACCTTAAATGCCAGGTCTTGATACTAACCATACAATTGGGTATGCTGGGGATAAGCGTACGTAAATTGTTCTATTTAGCTTTGTAACAGGTAAACATTGCGGAGTTGCAATGAACTCTCATCACCAGGCTCGAAGTTTAAACTATGATTACAAATACCAAACATGACATTAATCACTCACTCGTTAAATAGCTTACGAAGCAACTATTACAATTCGACTTCAAATAGGTAAAAACGGTAATTTAACACAAAACTCTTTGCTGAATGTGTAAAAAGCTCAGCAGAGCAGCTTACTAAGAACAAACACTAAGAAAGGCCAGCCGTTTTGACACAACAATGATGATCAGGTATTTCAAACTGATTTCATTAAAACACCAGTGTATCAAACAGTCTACATTTATAGAACGTCGTCCTTTAATATTTAAAATTACTATGATGTTGTTGATTTTTCAGAATGAAAATAACAATGATATTTTTGTATCAGATTGTTTGTGTTTTCTATTCGTTAGTTTGTAGATTACCAGCTTTGTGAGCTTAGCTACTCGTTACTCATTACCAATGTAGTTGTTTGTAACATACAAATCTTGTGGGTGCAATTGTCAACATATTTTTAAGACTTTGCCATTTGGTGAGCATTTCTTTACGGAAATGGCATGCAAACTAACTTAAGATTGAACTGAGCAAATACCTGAAAAGATGCCTCCTCAGCTTTCTTGATTGCCTCAAAACGATCACCGTCTGTGGTAAGACACTCAGTAATTCCGCGGCACCACATGGTCTGAGATATCATCAAGATGATCTGCAAGGAAGATGATAACATTTTTGGGAAAACTTTCCTGATTTTATTTACATATCTTTTTTAAAAAAATACAAAACTGTAAATTAAGCTACGATATTTATTTGATTTTCATTCCCAAGTTACTTTTTACAACAGAGAGGGTTGTATTTATTTCAATAGAAATGAAATGTTTGTTATGTGATAACATCACAAACTATAAGAGACGTCATTAAATAAATAAATGTATCTTATCTTTCTAGCTAAAGTTGCAATAAAATTAAACTTAAATAAGGGTTAACAAACTTACCCTTGCATAATACAAAAATACAATTGTTCTCAAGCTAAGTAACTAAAAACGCTTGGGTACTTAGTATTACTGTAACGCTAATAAGTTGTTAAGACACTGCTAATAATTTAACACCAAGGAATGGGATTTACTGAATCTCATTTCATTAGTTTCACGAAAACAGATAAGGATTGTTAAAGGATGAATAAAAATGCCTTTTTTAACAAAGCTGGCAGTATATTCTGCTGCACAAGATATTTAATCGAATTAGTTCGGGCATTCAATGTTTCGTTATATTTTTTTTTAAATAAAAACAAACCACAATAAAAGAAAAATTCGTTATTTGTTCAATGAGAAGACTATTCGACTTGACTGACTAATACGTTTTAAAACCTCTTTATACGGTATAACAACTAAGAAAAAAATGAACCTTTTAACCAAACCTTTCCTGTTTCATTTTGTACCTGACTAGCGTGCTGTGTAACCCACTCTTCCCGCGGCCGACTCTCGTAATCTGTGATGGCAGCTTTGGCTAATCGTCTCAGAGACAACACCATGGACTCTTCCACCTTGCCTAGCCAGTCTTCAACATTGCCTCGCGCTTTTAAACCCTTAATAATAGGGAAGAAAAACATCGTTTGAACATCGTTTGATAATTATAATCAAACCATTCCCCCAGGTAAGAATCGCGGCAAGTCCAAGGAATACCAAAGACAAATAATTTTATTGGTTACAATATTACTACAACACGATCAGAACTCGGGTTCGGAAAGTACATACAAATCTAGCGTCTCTGTCCACTGAGTCTCGCTGGCTGGGTCATTATATAACTATCGTCCTCCCAGATTCACCATGAGACAAACACAGTAGTTTAACACTCTTTTTTAGTTTTTGCAACGTGACTACTATCAACCTTTTTCAGCCAATATGATCAAACGACGATACTAAGTTCCAGAGATATTCTTGTTTGGGCGATGTGTCTGAAGACCGTGTTTAGGAATCTGCGATATTAATGTGCATGCTCCAAATAATGACATACAATGTAATAGCAAACGTGTGACTGCAGTCTTGACCAAAGAGCAGGGTCCAGTTGTTCAACAGCCGATTAGCACTAACCAAGGACTTAATTTCTATGTTTTTGTTTCCATCAGATCAAATCCAGATCAAATCCATCTATTCAATGGAAAATGAACATAGGACAAAAAAGCATGGGTTATTGCTTATCGGCTTTTGAACAGAGCCACGGCTGGGTTATTTCAAAAAATACTGGCTAAACCTTAGTATGCCAAACCGCAAAAACAAATTACAATTTATAATATGGCTTCAAATTTAAACATAATATACGTACTAACAACTTTGTGTGACGGTACCAAATTCAACCTATATTCACTTACCTTTGTGAGTGCCACTCGTTCACCTTCTGGTGAGATCATTGCTAGAATGTCGTTTGTTTTTGTTTCTGATGCTTTACTTGCCGATTGAGCTGCACGATCAAAAAGTATTTCAAATAAACTTAATGATATTAGCAGTAACTCTTTTTGAGACTGCTACTATATATTACTTCTACTAAAATAACAGGAAACATATGCCCACGAATTCTAACATTCAACTCATAATAACTTATGGTGAAGTCAAAGGTAATACTTTTAACATAATGCAAGTATCAAATACTGTACCAAAACTATGTTATCTATGCTTGAAATTATCTCTCCAGCTACATTCCACCAGCTGCCCTTCACTATGTTTGGAACCCAATCCCTTTTGTTAATTACGACATGCTGCTAAGGCTTACAGTAACCTAAACCGCGACTCCATTAGGAATAACCTTGACGTTATACAACTATCATAACTAATCCACCACGTTAATGTCTTGACCTTTTTGCCACTACAAAATAGCTATCTCATAAGGGAAAAGCCCTGACCTTTTGCTAACGAATTGCCTCATAATTCTATGATTCAACATCTGTGTTTCTCTAGGAACCCCTAACCATGTGATCCCAACTGAAAGTTTAATACTTAAATCCTGCTGGAGTCATAAACTGAGCAATATTATAGCTAGGAATACTTGAACAAAAAACCAAGATGACACTAACCAGGGCTTTTTAGCTTACGTTTATAAGAAGGCACCGTAATACAATGTAAAACAATTAAACATAATAAAATACCCTCCCGAAAATTGCTTAACAATTGCTACTACAGACTTTCAGGTAAAAACAAATTTAAGATGTCAGAATGTTACGACAGATATATACGATACCGAAAAGTAGCTCTTACACAAACAAAATCACAATTATGGCTATGCATAAACAAAGTACGTACGCCTTTCACCGATTGGTGTGTGAGGTTTCTCAGCACCAGGAGTTTGAGGAGGTTGAGCAGCCGTGCCAAACTCCAACCTGGAAAATTCACCAAGAATATCATAATTACTATCATCGTTATTACCACAAGTAAAATCAACAGAAATTCCGTGACTTCTATCAACCTTTTGCTAACATCGACACTCCCATAAGAATTGGTTTGGGGCGAAGTACTTCAAACATTCTGTGAACCACGTGACATTGTTTTAAACATAGTAAGTTTTGAAAAGAAATTTAAAATTAGAAAAAAATAAATTAAACGTTGCACATTTCCAATAATGCATTGGACGTTTCAGAATCGCCGTGGAAGTGTCATAATGTTTTTTCAGATAAAGCGAAAGCGGGATCCTTGTGGAATGTGGCTATTAAATCAAATCTAAAGTGTAGATAGCTTCTGGTAAGCTAATAGCACGTTTGCGCTATCTATACTCAAACGTTTCTTCAGATATAGTAAAACTGCAATGCTGGTGGGAAGTGGATATAATGAAAAACGTAAAGTATAGATAACACAAATAGCTTCTGGTTAGCTACTATCACGGTTAGGTGTGATACAAAAATATAAAACCAGTGCAAGCGCTCTGTTTAGTTTAGGAAAGAAGTGCTCAGAAAAAAACGAAGCAAAAGTGAGGTTTTCTCACACTTCTTGAAAACAACAAAAATACAACTACGTGTAACCATTCTTACAAAAAAATAGAAGGCCAACAATTTGCAGTAACCATGTTGACTTACAAGGAGACCCAGTCACTCATCAATATACTGGGATTCAGTACCCACGCTCGGTCCCCCCTCTTCCGCCCCGATGCTCTCATCATTGCATTATTGATATTAACAAACTCAACAGCAATGCTGACCTAATTCTTTCGTTTAAGATATCAATTTATCACTGTTGTCAGATCACTAATATCATTATAACGGCAAAACTGCAATTGTTTGCAATTGTTTATTTAAGTAATTTTTTATCATTCACCACGCTTTGTAAATAAAGAGCTGGTTTACCTGCAAGCAATTGTGATTCGTAATTAGAAGATGGGTATCTATATTATATCTCTACATTCCGTTATATTTAAAACACGAGAAACCCATCAATCACTTAAATTAAAAATTAACCTATCATAGCATTATTCATCTTCATAACCATCATTAAAAGCAAAACTAACAAAAGTAGACTCACTTGGCAATGGCGTCAAAGCATTTCTGTAGGTGAGGTTGCACAGCATGAGGGTTGCGGGTCTGAGACAGAATTTCCAACAGTTCGTCATTGGACAGAAAGTAAAACCTAAAAACAAGACAATTACTAAAGAACTGGTACGTAAACTGATCATTTATGTTCAACCACTAAGGAGAACGCAAACTCTTGCACGCACTATTGCGCAGTAAACTTTTATTTTAAAGAGCGTTCAAACAAGGTACAACTTCTCTAAGAACAGGAAATTAATTCATCACACCTCGATCTTGTTACGATAGAAGCTGACTCAATTTTGGCAAAAAAAGGTTACACAATGTTCAAATTTTGAAAAACACGGGGATCGAACCAAAGGCCTTGTGGTTTGATGGTAGAGATCTTACCAGTTGCACCAATAATACTGCCCTAGTTACTTATATTTCTAAGAGTAGTCAAATGTTTATTACAGTAAATACCGGTGGCCTTAACTTACATTTTCATCTCTTAACTTTCCTAAATTTATATTCACGCTTCCCTTCTTGTTAACTGATCCACATAAAACGGCTTTACTTTCACATTAACCGTTTAACGTATCTAAATCTCTACGTACTGTATTTGCATTTTTCAAAATGTGTCTACCTTCAATTGTTAACTTACCGTATCATAGTCTAGCTATATCGCAACTAACCAACCCCATACTTTAATTTCATCAATATATCTGTTATTAGATTAACCATACGACACCTATACTTGCCTGGGAAAGATGACACACTTGGATTCCAGATATGCTTCAAGGCACTTCTGAATCTGATCAAGAAGAGCATTGTTGTTTTGAAACGTCTCAAGAAGGCCTGCAAAATAATGAAAGTGTGATTGACACACTTAGAGGGAAAAATGTCTGCAATCCAATTGCTTTAATTCAAAAAGGCGAACGTGAGCAGCAGACATGTTATATACCCAACATGAAGAAAAATCCTTTATTTTGTAATTGGAATATATCAAAACATAAAAAGTGCATTAAAAGAAGTAGAGAGGACTGGTCATTTGAAATACCAAAAGTTAGCATTAAAAGGTGGCCGGAAGTACAATTTGAGATATTACTTTGAGCTTGGAGGAACAATTTCAGCAGCATACAAAACACAAAAACCGAAACAAAGACACTATACACTAAAACGATCACAATGGATGCAAGTAAGAGTACCGAAAAGATTGTAAAAAACTGTAGAAGATGCACAGTTCCATTACTTATCTAAATATCTTAACCATGCATCTACAGAAAAGAAAACCAAAATAAAAACATTCAGGCAGCACAATGCGGCAATTTATGCATAAAGGTAATTCGTTACTCAATTAAGCAAGATAATGTTAAAGAAAGAAAGATTTGGTAAAAATGTTTGAAATCGATCCACCATTAATCTTTAGCCATCTTACCAGGCTGAGTAGCGGCTCTGAGCGCATTTGGTAGTCTGTAGACTTTCCTCATAATCTCTTTCCACGACTTATCAACGGTCATGAACATCTTAGCCTCAGCTGGGAGCTGGCGCTGAATATCAGGGGCACTGAAGATGCTCTCAAGGTACAACCAGTTGCGCTGGCAAGTAAGCCACTCGTCCTATGAAAAAAAGTCAAGGTCCCATGTTTAAGAAGATGAAACATTATTAACGACGTATTTCGTTCAGGTGAAAAGAATGCACCTGTTTTAAGAGGTTGGACGCAGAACACATCTGGAGCACTTGAAAATGTTTTTGAAGTTTGAAAACAAATTCCCTACACACCATTTTTAAAATCTTATGACATGGTCATACCTTATACGATAAAGGAATCGTGAAATGCTGAATCTATTCTGACTTACAAAAGCCAACTGCCAGAGTAATGAACAAGAAGAATTGTAATTCAGATAAAATAAAACTTAATCAAACAACTCACATGGAGCTACAGTTTACACATCTTATGTAACGCAAAACAAACTTTTCTCAAAAACTAACTTAATTGTTGGGAATCATCTCATCATAAGGAGAAGACTTCACAATTTCAAGTTTCAAAACCTTCATGTTTGAAAGGAAAAACCAAAACACTTGCTTACCAACGTTTCATTAAAGAGATGCAGTTGCCGGACCCAGTCTTCAACTCGTGCCTTAATCGGACCGACATGGCGAGATCCTGCTATAGTGGAGACGTTTACCTATAAAATATGAAAAGTGCGTAAGTAAATGTAACCTGTAACAAAGAAGGATCTCTAAATCTGAGGTAGATGAACTATTGTTATTAAGTTCAACTACTATGTTCCTATTCAAATTCCCAAATAATTCATGAATGCAAAATCTTCCACAACTCGTCCTAGGATAGTTATCAGGTGACTTAACATACCATGCCATCATCCAATGATTAGATGACTTAACATGCCATGCCATCATCCAATGATTATATGACTTAACGTACCATGCCATCATCCACTGATCAGGTGACTTAACGTACCATGCTATCATCCAATGATTAGGTGACTTAACATACCACGCTATCATCCAATGATTAGGTAACTTAACATACCATGCCATCATCCAATGATTAGGTAACTTAATATACCATACTATCATCCACTGATTAGGTGACTTAACATACCATACTGTCTTCCAATTAGATAAACTTTCCAGTTAGAAGAGGAGCTTTACGTATCATTTGCTTTCTTCCATAACCTTAAATAATCATTAGCCTGTCTGTCAGCCGGCTGATTTGCCTCTAGGCCTCCAGTTTGTTAGCCTACCTGCCAGTGTATGTATCAGTCAATCGATCTATTTGTTGGTCTTTCCTCCTGTCTGTTGTAGGTCGATCTGTTTATCAATCTGTCTGTCTTCAGAAACGGCAAAACAGGAACGGGGGGTCGAAATGGAGCAATGCTTTCCCCAATAATTTTGATGGGGCCCTCGGTAATTTTTTGGTTACTACAAAGTTACTACAAATTTTAGGCCTATCTTTGTAAGGCTGGATTTTGTTGTATTCTTGTTTTTTTTTATTAGCATACCATACTATCATCCAATAGAGCTTGAACGTCGTCCACTCCCCCCAAAATAAACACGTCCTTGGAGTCCCGGTGAGGAAGAACAATGAACTCCGTTTGTTTCCAAGCATCTTCAACCTATTAATGAAATAACGTGTGTTTTAATTGAAACAGTTATTTTGTACATTTGTATAACGACCCCATGTTGAAATCTTGCACTAAACGCCCGTTTTGATACAAAAACTACCTATAGATATGTTTAAAAAGGCTAAAATAGCTGAGTTAGCTAATATCATTGAGTATGAGTTAAAGCTTTAGCGTAAAATCCTAAATGGTGCAATGCAGACCACATTGACATTTACGCTAGTGAATGAAGGGTCTTCATACTACCAAAGGCAAAAACAGAGTATAGATTTGAACCCAGGAAAAGTGCATGACTCTGGTTGGCTTACATAACTGTAGCAATAAAACAGGTGGATGGAGAAGCAACTGAAACCTAAAAGGGTTGCAATTAAAAAGAAATATAAAAATCTCTATCTCTCAAAAAAGTAAAAGACCATCTAATCAATATTTATAACATGTAAACAAGTTAACTGATCGAGTGATTAAACTGGTAGTAAGTTTTAACTTGGCTTGACCAACATATTTTGTCCTTGAACAAGAAAATTTACTTGACCCAGCTTAGTCAGCATTAAAGCAAATACTAACTTTTACTCGAAACTGTTCTGTGATTGGTCAGATACCAGTTCAGGAATAGGATAAGGATTAACGACAACCATGTATCTAGATAGTACAGCAAATCTTTAGCACGTGTAGTAATAGTATCCTTAAAATACATTTTCAAAACCTTCTTCAAGATGGCTTCAAGGGAGGCTTCGCTGGACGCCTGCCCAGCCACTTCCTCGATACTCTCGGTATGGTCAAACGCGCTGATTTTATTGAGAAGTCCCAGATTCAGCGGTTCATCATCTTTGAAATGATAATTGAAGATCTGTTGAATTGCATCCCAATGTCTTTGTTTCAAGGATGGATTTCGTAAGTTGGTAATAACGGGCAGCTGTAGATTAAACGTGAAGCAGTTATAACAAACAAAACAATAAATGATTAACTTATACACAAATAACTAAGAGAATACGTCTTGTATAATTGTGACTTTTCCAGAAAGCAGTTTACAATCAAACTTAAATCACTAACAACAAGTTCACCTTTCAGTTATCTACATTTTGACACACTTACAACTAACTTTGAAATTTTTGTTGTTTATTTTCAGCGT
This sequence comes from Zoanthus gigantus, assembly GCA_025331005.2. NCBI lineage: Eukaryota > Metazoa > Cnidaria > Anthozoa > Zoantharia > Zoanthidae > Zoanthus > Zoanthus gigantus. The sequence goes on from JAOBBB020044805.1 coordinate 19,691, forward strand.
TTTGCAACATATAAAAGCGAATCTCGTTGTAAAAAGACGTAGTTCGACTCTTAAGACAACAATGGTGGCAAAAAATGCATGTCCATCTTTCAGTTTATCTATATTTTGACACATTTATAATTAACCTTGGATATTTCGCTGTTTATTTTAACCGTTTTGTAACATACAATTACTAATCTCGTTGCAAAAAAGTGAAGTTCGTATCTTAAGACAATAATGGTGGCATAAATTGCGGTCGGTTACCGTTAGCTATTATCTCCGTTTCCCTCAATACCTATTTTTCTAATATTTTTTTTGTAGTTTTGCAAGATACATATACTGGGATATCTGACCTGATTAACAAAAAGTAATTTCAAATATCCGATACCAATTAGTTTAAATAAATTTATATACTATAACATTAATAATATTCCTAAAAGATGGTGCAAATCAATGAACTTGAACAAAACTTAAACTTGAACTTAAAACAACAAAGAAATGTAATGCTTAAGTCCGAGACAAAAGTTTCATTATAGCTTATCAAATTCAGGCAATGCTCTCTATTTAAATGTCCGCACATAATTTATGATTGCAAACTATACCTTGTGCCTCATACTTTCCACTTTTTCTTTTAAGATTGGGACAACTGCGTTTGGCGGCAAACCTTTCTCCAGCTGAACCACAGTCTTAGCATACTTCATTACTTGTCCACTAAGGGTTTCAGGGTTCAGTTCGTCAAACTTGATCTGTAATTAGGAATCATTCTCTAGATAAGAAATACTACATATTTTCTTATCTAAATCTCACATGTATTAACACTTTACCTGATCTGTTCCTTGGGTAATATTTTCAGTAGTTTTTTACGAAAAACAGTATCTTTGCAACTACAACGCCCCCTACCCATGGCGAGACTAGAGCAAGAAAACACTACAATCTCCGAGGTGTCTAATTTTTCTTTATATCAATGCAACATCTCAGAAAAATTCCCTACGCATGGGAAGATAGAAAGCCAGCAACGAATTTACTTACAAAAATCCAACGAAAATTCAAAACTGAAAGAATATTTCAGTTAGCCATTCTTTTCTATACTTACATCAATCCAATCCTGATAGGCTACATCCCAGTCAACCAGAGAATTCCAGAGAGCATGTTTCAGCTTCAACTCTGCATGAACTTCTTCCAGTTCTTCATATTTAGTCACTTCAACCTTGTTATACAAAAGGTAAAAAGTTAACATTTCATTCACTTATAAATTGCATAAACTTGATTTCAAAACCTTAAAACGACCTTTAAATTTTGCTCAAGTAGAAGCAGTCTTTCTAACTCCGTGGAATTTTTGTATTACCAGGTGTAAACCTATATATAATATGTTTATCAATTTTGTTTGTATTAAAAATAAATATGATTGACAATAACGTTTGAACCAGTTGATGAAGCAATATGTAGAATGACCTTCAATTTGTTCATTCTCTTGAACACATTAAACTTTTTTAGAACATTTTCCAAAATCTGTTCGAAAGAATCTTTTAAAGTATGTAAATTTCAAACTGAAGATGCAAAATTCCCTGAAAGAAACTGGCTTTTAGGAATTATTTGATAACTTAGTACAAAAGAGAACAGACATACTTTAAAGTTCTTCTGATACGACTTGTAAGTGAATGCCATTTGCTGTAAGTCATCCATCTTCTTTTGTAAGCCGGACAATAATTGGAGAACATTATCGGGCTGGGAACTGGAATCCAGAATGTTGGGATCCTGAAGCAGGAGTAGCAAACAAACGTCAGCTAAAATATTTTCAGCTCTTACACCATAGCACAAACAAGCAAGACTGTCGCAGTAAGAGTTGACAAAAAAGAGCTGCAAGAACTTTTCTTTCAATCTAATCTACTGTCAAGAGTATTTGACTGTTTCGTTTAAGCTGATAGATTAACCAGACGAAAGATTATCTCATAGCTAGCATATTTATTCGAGCAAAAGTTTCTATGAACCAGGATGCCGCTATGAAATGGCTTTTAATAGTTTTAATGTGGAAATTTTAACATTTGGCATGCTTTAAATCCATGCAAATGCAGCTCCTAATTCTCTTCAAAATCCGGTTCTGATTTTCAATTACCGTTTTATATGAGAATTACAATATTTTTAGTAATGGAGTAGTCTTTTTCACTTTTAGTTTATTTTTTTTTGTAAATCCACTGTTTACGTGGGCTTCGTTCTTGGGATCACACCGACTTTAGGATTTCAATTTATTGTGTACTCCCTAGTGATGAATTGCGTTTTTGTTTTCATCTGTGTTGTCCTAAATTTATTTATGACATATATTTATACTGCACAATTATTGATTTACATGATATGTAAACTCAATAACTCAGTCTCTCAGAAAGAACACTAGCTTTCAATCGGACAACCTTCTATCAACTTCATTTTTGCTTTACAAGGACTTACCAACCGGGAAAGAAAAGATATTATAAAATAGAGATTTACCTGAGCTCGTTGCTTGAGTTCCTTGACCTCTTTATTAAGAAAAGAGATGTCTTTGTCCACACTTGTGCAGAATTTATCGATATTGGCATCTCTATCAGCCAAGGATTTGTCAATCGCATTTCTTACCGCTGCTATTGTTGGACGCAAAGTCTTAATAAAAGGAATAGGTTTTAGTTACGAATTATCCATAAAATTGAAAACCAACACTCACCTAGGTGTAAATTCGGATACAAGCTAAATGAAGCGTTAAGATTTGGGTCAATGAATGAATAGATGGTTACAAGAATGGACGAATAAATGGACGGGAGAAATGATAGGATGGTTGGTTGGCAGATGAATGGATAAACAGATTGAATGAAGAAAATAAAACTGAAATTTTTTGAAAACAAATACAATGCATTAACAAAAATCATACCTGGTACACTGCAAGGTCTTCTGGTGGAGTTGGTACATGATAGTTTTCTATCAATTCATAGAGCTCCTTTACAATCTGGCCTTCTAATTCAGTATCATCAATCTGCGTTTCGAAAAACAAACGAACACGACTTCAGAACATTACAAAATATTTAAAAAAAACTAAATTAAGGTACAAACTTCATATTTATCGCCATACGATGAGAAAGAAGCTGAAGTTGCGAGTGCTAGATCCTCATCACATCAAATGTCAGCTTCTTACTCCATTTACACTGACGATCAAACATAACATAACATAACACACCATTTTATTTCACAAACATTTTACATTTGTAAGTACATGTTATCTAAATTACAAAAGAGTAGATTTGGTTACAGCTGACTACTATTTTTTTTGTAGTTGTTTACAACATTAAGTTTATCCTAGCTAGAGCGGAATAAACTATTGTCCGACGCACTTCTATCGTTTTTAATAACATATTTAATGATTACAAAAATTTTAATTGAACTATAGAAAGAAAGATAATATTAAATTTACATGCATCAAACGAAGATAAGAATGTTGACAAATCTTCCATACCTGTTTCAAACTTTTCCGTTTGAGAAATTTCAGCAGACTGTATAACTTCAAAGTTACCATCTAAAACAAAATGGCAGCAAACTACTCACCTTTTCCTGTATTTCATCAAGGAATGTTAAGCTCTGCACATATTCAATGGTAGTCGTAGGAGTTATCTCAAGCCGAAACTGTGCATCCTGACAGAACTCCATCAATCCATCGACACGTTTTTTCGCCAGTTTAGGAAGAATGTCGTTGATAACCTAAGCAGTAACGAAATAAACATTTTGTTTTGCGATATTTGTTATAATTCAATAATAATAATAATAATAATCATCATCATCATAATAACAACAATAATCATCAAAATATAATGATAACATTTTACTGACAACTTTAATAGGAGATGTATACGCTTTTTCCAAATGCTAAGTAAATTTTGTTGAGAAACGGAAACAAGAAAACACAGAAAAACTGACTTGCTTAGTAAGCATTTTAAAGTGTATACTGTATACCTACATAACTTGGAAATAAACCTTGAAAGAAAACGTTCTACCGAGAAAACCTATAACCTTTTTATTCTACATACAAATGAAATATTACCTTTTTCACTTTTATTTACGGCAGACTTACGGAGTAATGCACGCTTGTAGCGCCGCTAACTTGGCCCGTCCAAGTGGTGTGGCTTCAGGTTTGCTGCTGTATACTAGCAAGCATATGCATTTTGCTTTTACTCTCTATTCATACATCCAGATAACATGAATTGCATTCAAAGTAAATATCCCCTACTCTTATAAGGAGAAAACCTGTCTTTCCACTGCATAGCCACTACTTTTACTCTATTCCTATATATAGATAAACTTACTTTCTTCCACATCCAAATCAAGTATTCCCTACTCTTATAAAGAGATTACCTGTCTTCCCATTGCATAACCACTAGTTATCTCTTCTTCCTATATGCAGATAACGTAACTTTTTACTGCTTGCATAATAACCATCCCCTATTCCATATAATCGAGAATCTGCCTATCTATTACATACTCATCATACATTTTCTATTCCTGCATGCAGATAATCAACTAAGTTTTCAACACTTTACATTCACTTACTTCCAAGCACTTTAGTGGAGATGGAATAAGAACTTCTTTCATCTTTCTAGCATCGACTAAAATCATTCCAATCGGCTTCTTGTCAGGCACGGCAACAGCAAGTTGGTGTTCATTGTTGTATTTATCAAGGGATGTTGAGAAGAATTCAACATCTAGACAAAACAAAACAAGAACAGAGCAACAAATTAAATTTTGTAGTTTTGAAATTTAATCAACTAGTTTCATTTAGTTCGACAACCATTACAAAGAAAGTTCGTTTAATTACGATCGAAAGATCTTGCGTATAGCGATCAATTGAACATATTGCTATAATCAAGCAAATTTAGGTACGTGTAATTCTTAACTAGAATTTCCAAAGGCATTGAGAGTTTTAAATGACTAAAGTTAGAACGGCTGTGACCTAATGTTCCACTAACGAAAAAAGCTGGTAACCGTGTTGAGTTTAAACATGCGAAAGTAGGTTCCTTAATGGCATATGCTGCTAAAGTCTAGAAAGAGTTGTCTGGGCTTGCTCGTTTAAGATACTGTATGACACTGAAAACAATGAGTCTAAGTCTCATTAGATTAGCTTTTTAAACATCTCCCATGACCTTGAATTGGAAAAAAAAATTATTTCCATAAAAAAAGGAAAAGAAAAAAATCTTATGATCATATTTGTAATATTTTTCACACCACGATTGAAGATTTTGATTTTTCAAATTGCCGTTAACTAGATATACAGTGCACTCGCCATTACAATGGCAAGACTTCATATTGTCAAAATTTTCCTGACTTTGTTAGATTTCTTGAATATTCATTAATTACAAAGTATTAGTAGAATAATCTAAAACAAAAAAACGGGTAAACATTGACCACTTTCATAAATGGCGGCTATTTTAGTAATCTTTTGTCTGTTTTCAAATTTGCGTGGCTAATCTCGTTTGGGTTAAAATATTCTTTTGAATTTTTCACTCAAAGACGAGACCAGCCAGGCAAGTTTGACTACAGACAAAAGAATATTAAAATAGCAGCCATTTATGAAAGTGGTCTATGGAACATCTCTATCACTATAAAGCAACAATCTAAAAGTAGCTTTAAAATTTATCCTAGGTGGATATTGTAAGAGGTAACCATATAGCAACGATATTAAAATCTTCTCCCAATCACCATATTACTATTGTGTATGATCTCACCATGTTCTCCTTGCTTGAGAGCTTCTAAATCGAGCATTTCGTTTTCCTGGTAAAACTGGCGGTATTGTTCAAAGGTGCTCACATACTGCCAGGCAGAATCAAATGCTGACGACACGGCATCCTATAAGGTAAAGCTAACATCTATAACAAAATTCCATTTCAAATCAGTTGGCACATGAAATATAGAAAAGCATGATTTTGTAGCTAATTATTTTTCAAATACAATTGTGTATATTACCTTAATACTCTGTATTATGCCTTGAAGATGTCTATCATCTTCAAACATTGTCGCCAAACTTGGACCTTCACCAGCTGTTTTCTCTTCCACTTTACCATTAATGATCGGTCTAATAATACAAACCAATACTATGGTTAGGAGCGATTTTACCATTTATGATCGGTCTAATAATACAAACCAATACTACGATTAGGATTGACTTTACCATTTATGATCTTTCTAGCAATACAAACCAATACTATGATTAGGGGTGATTTAACCATTTATGATCGGTCTAGCAATACAAACCAATACTATGACGATAAGGAGTGACAGTTTACCACGTTAATTAAGTAGAGTCGTCTTCAAACCCTTTTGGATTTGACACTATCTATCACTTTTATATGAATTTGTTAATCTCAATACCAATATACAGACTGGAAAACTGGGTAAAATTCCTTGCAGTGATCTCGCACTGGTTCAAGTTAAAGTCCTAAGGTTACAAGTCAAAATAGCTAATCAATGCACAAATGTTCTCATGAAATACTGGTAAGTAACCAAACAGACCTTGTGAAAGCATCAAAATAAGAATCAGGAACAAGATTTGCAACTGAAAGGACTGCATCTTGGAAATGCTTGATCACTTCACCCTGTCCCTCTAAGAAGTCATCAAGGTTCGGTGAGAACAGCAACATAGTTGGTTCTAGCAACAGCTCTGTCATATACAGTGGATGGAGTTCACCTTGTTCGTCATTCTGGCTCTGGTTCTGGCTCTGGCTCTGGCTCGAGATCTAAAATTGTTTCATTTTATGTCAATTTATATTTCATGTTTCTTTATGAAACTACACACCAAGATATTTCTTTCTATCAAGGTAGTTTTTAACTCTCTAGATCTAGTTTTACTGTATAGTGTTTGTGTTGTACATGAGGCCTCCAAAAGGTCCTAAATTTCTGTTGATTCGAAGCCACCAAGCCTGCCACATCCCACCTACCCCCGCTTCCCTGTACTCCAAAGATTATCCCTAGGTTGTTTTAGGCCTGGCGTTGTTTCATTTCCCTTCAGGAGTTCATTGCAGTGCCACTCATGTCAGCTGGTCATTTGGTAACCTTGACAGATGTCCCAGCCATTTCCAAAGTATTATCTTTACAAACTGATACTGGCATCAAGTTGCAAGTTCTAAGCAAATGTTAATTTCTGAAATTTAAAGGCTATAAGATTTTCTTAATTTGACAAAGTTGGTTTTGCCATAATTTGATGATACCTAGTAGATTTTAAATGGAATATTATGGATGTTATAAAAAGGTGAATTAATCAACATGACACAAACGTGGGACAAAAAAAGACTGAATCCCTGATAGCATTTTAACCCACAACCTCCGAACAACAATTGGGTGCTCTATCCACTGAGTTATGAGAACTTAAATGGAAAGCAAAGTCATTAAACTGAGTTCATATATGACACTCATCCTGCATACTGCTAGGATCAGCACAGTCAAAGTCATTGTGGGTAGTGATAAATAAAATAAAGATTATGAATTATAAATATTGTATGTCAATATTGAAGTTTCTGTACATGATAAGGACAACACTTATTCAGTACACTTTTTTGAGCATCAAAACTTACTTCCATCAAGCTGTTGTTGTCAGCTTTCTCTTCTCCTTCCGGATGAGGTACAAGAACATCTGACAGAGGAGTTGTGTGTTGTAATTGCTCTTCAAGGTAGTTCAATAGAGTTGCAACTGAGTTCACACACAGCACATGCATGGTGTTTACAATCAGATAATCTGATAGCCGGATGAAGCTAGGTAAAATAACCATGAAATTAGCATTTTAAAAAGAAACCTTGATTACAATCAGAAGGTGATAATGGTCAATTTTTATATGATGATGAGGAAGTAATGGAAATGAGGACGACGACAAAACTAAGGTGTTTTATTCCTTCCAACTATTTGCAATAGATCTTAGACAAAACAAGTCAATTAATGAAACTAAAAAAAGTTTCTCTACAGTATAGAAAGCTGATGTTCCATCTAATATAATAAGAAAGATGCTAGTTTCTCCAACTACCTTCTTGGGGAACCTTTTCAACAGAAATTCTTGACTTTATTTACAGTGAGAAAAGCCATATAACAAAAACAGTGACCGTCAGCAACAGGTTGATGTTAATATAATGGCAGGGGAGAGAGTATGTGGCAGGCAATGCAAATGTCATTAATATTATACATAAATTGTTGTTAAATGAACTGCCCAAGAAAATAGCCACTAAATCAGATTAAAACTAATCAGTTCCATGTAAGAAGCTAAGGCTAACTTCCAAGGTCAAACATTGATAAAGACTAATGAATGGGGTCAGTTATTAACAAAGGTAGAACAGTAAGCACATCAACACGTCATGGATATGAGAGGTATATATAAATACTGAAAGTTCTACCTCGTCAAACGCCTGCAGTGGCTTCGCTTATTTGCCTGCTCAGTATATGTCATCTTATCTGGAGCATCACCATAGATATCCATTTCGTAGCCATTGGGAGTTATATAGGATGAAGAGGTCTGAGCTCTATCCTCGCCATACTCATCTAGATTGTAAAAACAACAATAGTTTAATTAATTCAAATAATAAAATGCTTCATCAACTTCAAATCATTTTAAAGGCCTATCACGCATCTTTACTATATATAAATGTAGGGTTAGGGGAGTTGCTAACACCTCTCACTTCCAGCCACAAGGTCCAAGGTTCAATTCCTGGAGTTCTGTCAAGATTTGAACATTTCTATTCTTTTCTGCCAACAGTGAGCTTTCAATCCTTCCAAGGTCTGTTAATGAGTGCTTGTGTCTGCTGGGAGCTTAAACCTGCAGTACATTAGTGTTTACTGGTAGGAGTCAAAGCACTCTTCTTCTTAACACAACAGAAACTTGGGATAAGCCCGGGTCCAATGAGACACTGGGTTTGGAAAGGGAGTTAATTAGCTTGTACATATGTCCATAAGGAATATTCCACCCAGTGCATTACACTATGCTCAAGTTTATAAATAAAACAATCCATTTATAACAACTTTATATACAAACCACTTGGGAAACAGCTTATACCAGTTATACAATAACACAGGCTACACGAGGTAACCTACACATGCACCTATATGCATTAAACTGCCATAAGCAACCCACACTTTTTTAAGCCTGCATACCTTCCCAAAAAGAATCAATCCCCTTTAATTTTTCTCCAAAGAAATTTATATCCCTTTAAACCTGCATACAAGCCAGTAGTAAACCTACACACCAAGATTATGCCCTGACATGATCCATCCCTTTGCCCAACTGCATATACAGTCACACAGAGGAAACCCATCTCTTTATGCACAGGCACACTTCACTACAGGATATCGATCAGTTTACATAACTACATACATCCCTATGGGAAACCAATTCCTTTACACATCTGCATACATCCCACAGGCTTTCTATCCCTTAACTTTACATACATCTCCACAGGAAACCCATCTCTTTACATAACTACCTACAGTACATCCTAACAAAAAATACATCCAAATATATGTATACATCTGCATACATCTGCACAGGAAACCCATCCTCTTAAATACCTTTATTCATCTTGTCTACATTCCCATAAGGAGCACATCACTTTATACATACCAACATATATTACTGCACAAGAAATCCATTCCTTTAAATTTATATAAATAAATATATATTAAATTTTATAACTGTACATATATTCCCATACCTGCATACATCCCCATAGGACTTTCCAGATCCATGAAATAATCATCAGGAGTGAAGCCAGCCTCAAGCAAAGCTGTTCGACAGGCACTTCGCACAACCTCTTTCACAAGGTCTCGAAATTCAGAAAGTCTTCCAGCAACCTAAGCAAAAAGCATCAGAAGTGTATTGAAAGTCAACACATAAATTCATATCATTTGGTTTAAATGGATGAATTATTAATGGATACCTCCTCCAGTTGTTCAAATTGAGCATTTCGGAACTCATCCAGTGTGTAAGTATGACCCTTCTCCACTCTGCACAATCCCATATCACTAATCCGGTAACACATTTCTCGAACATTCAATAAAGCAGGCCTTAGAGACTAGGAACAAAGACACAAATAAGTACCATGATATTAAAAAGTTCGCATGCATATAGCACTTACAGCCCTCAACACTAACAATAGCCAACTTAGCCACAGACTAGTACAAATTCAGTTGTATCAATTTAAGGTCAAATTAACATTTTTCTGTAATACAAAAACACTCAGCAAGACAAATTCTCCACAAATTTGAGAGTACGGTGTCCTTCAAAAATTGTGTTTCATTTTGATATGATCCATTTTGAATAGTTCTTAGATATGTTTGTAAATAATTTTCTGTTCATAGCTGACAGTGTGAGTTTAAATACAAAACTTTAGGTACAAAAACAACTAGGGATTTACTAGAGAAATAAGAGTTTTTAGAGTATAGCCACAATAAGTAGCACTATACATCGAGGTGTGAATGACATGAAGCAACTATTGCACCAGCCCTTAACAAACAACTAACACAAAATAAGTTTAACATTTGAAACGCCTTCAATGGTGTCTATATAACTTAAATATATTTTTTACAACTGTTTCTTTAGTATTATTGCTAGAATTTGTATTATTTTTGTAGGTGTAAATATTAATAACTAATTACTTACAGGATTAACAATGAAGAGATTCTCCTGTAACTGGTTTCTGCACTGTATTACTTTCCTGTTATTGGTAAGACAACACAGTTGACTATTATTTCAACAAATAACTTTATACACAATGAAAACATTATATTTGTTTCATCTTAATAACATAACTAAACTTATTTTATCAATGCTATTTCATACAATTTGGTCAAGAAGCTGTCTGACAGTACACGGCAGACAGTCCACTTAAACTTTCATTTAAGCACTTTACTGTTTTATTTTCTACAGTTTTCATAGGTTGCAAAGTACATATTGAATCGAACATAATGGGTTTTAAGTGTGGTTATTCATCATTATCATCATTTTCGTTTAATGTCCATATTTTCCCATCTAGAATGGGGTTGGGTAGGTGACAAATGCTTTCCACATGCGTCAATCCTGTGCCACATGCTCAGGACTCCACTCCCAACAAGGTCATATTATCCATCACTCACTCCACTGTTTCCTAGGCCGGGCTTTCCCATTGGCCATTGCCCCCCAACTCTCACTTCCCCCACCTCACTCAATACACCCCCTCTGCCCTTTTCACATCTCCAAACCATCTCAGTCTTCTCTGCCTTAACTTAACAGAACGGTCTTCAATTAACTCTAAACAACTCTGCCAACTCACTGCTAGACCTCCCATCCTGCCACCTATCTCCTCCCATGTATTTCAGCATCCTGCAATCACATCTGCATAGAACATCCATCAGTCTGCTTGTCAATGCCCATGTTTCTGCTCCATACAGTATAGTCAGAGCAGATCTCCTGCAAGCTTCATAATACCCTTCCCCTAATCCTCAGTCCCATGCTCCAGTTCACCAATAAACTGGCTATTTCTCACCACTCCTGCTTCGCAGTGAAGCATATCTCCAAAATAGCAAAACTGTTCTACAGTACTTCCTCCAACATGCCCCCACTTACTACCAACCCAAACCCTCAATTATGTCTCCATCGCCATCACCATCCTCCCCCTCTCTCCCACATCTTGAACATACAAAGTTCTACACTCCTCAGAGATTTTTCAGACCTGAGCATCATTTGTGATGCCAATTATTACACTCTGTACATAACACAGAGTTTACTCCCACCCCTCTTCCACATCATCCACATGGCCATCTTCCTAACTGAATCCTCTCTCTAGCCTTTCCAGCTGTCACCACTAATTTTGTCTCTTCCATACTTATTTTCAGTTCCCTCTGCTCCACCCCTTCCTTCCACCTGTTAAACATGTCAGTCACTTCTTCCTTTAATTCTGCTATCAGTACTCTAGCTGGTGTTATATCGGTGCACTGACTTGATAAGACTCAGTGCCCAGTCAAATTGTTCTCCTTAGCATCTGGTCAAATGCCATCTCAAGGTCCATAAAGGCATGATACAGTTTCTTCTTTCACTTGTAATTGCCTCAAAAAATTGCATCTGTTATCAACCTTCCTGTGGGCAAAACCCAAACCGCCAACCATCCACTTTTATCAATTTCCTCATCAACCTCTCCTCCAAAACCTTTTCAAACAATTTCATTCCCTGTTCCAATAGTCTAATTCCTCTATATTTTCCACACTCCAAGGCATCTCCTTTTCCTTTATAATTGGAACAGTCAGACTGTTTTTCCATTCTTTGGGAATTTCCCCCTCATCAATTATCCTGCTAAAAATTAATACTCTTGTTAATATTTATTAATATTTTTGTATAATTAGCTAATAATTTATTGCTCTCTTCACCAAGTTACTCGTCATTCCTGTTGAGCCTGGCACTTTTCCACTTTTCCTTTCTTTTAATGCTCTCTTCACTTCCTCCTCTGTGAGTTTTTCTATTGGTCCTTCCACAATATTTATCTCTTTCAGGTTATTTCTATGAGATTCTTCACCTTCATTATTCGCAGGTTTATCCTTTCTACCTGTATCACATCCACCAGATCTTCTTGTCCAGCATTCCCACACCTTCTGCACTTATATAAATTCTCCTGATCACCAGACTGTGTAGCACTCCTCTTCGCAGCCACCATTTTACATCATTCTCCTTTGTATTGTACTTCTTGTATCAGCAACAGATGTCCACCTTTCTCCTTGCCAGCATCTCTACAATTTCTCTAATACTCCTCCCCACCAACAATCCAACATTCACTGTACTTACTTTCAGCTAACCCAGATATTCTTCGCACCCTCTACCAACTCAAGGGTTGCCGGGGACAGGAGGCCATTTCATTACTTTCAGTCTTCAATTGTGGTTGGGTTGGAAATTTTGCAGATAGCATGGGCCCCTTGCTTACACCAACCACAAGTATTGGCAGTGGGTCTAGCCTTAGCTTGTAAAAGGAATAACCTGCAAGGCAGCAGGTGGTTTGATTTTAAAGTTTTCTTTCCCCTAACCTTTGCCTGATTAGGCATACCGAAGGCAGCAGGGACCCTAGACACGTACTACCACTCCAAGTTAGAGTGGACCTGGGAGCAATGGGTGATTAAAGGGTAACTCAACTTTCCCTACAGCTCTGAAAGTCCCCAATCAGAGGCTATTATGCCTTCAGGTGCAGTTTAAAGTCACGCCCAGTGGTCTATTATAAGTGGCAATTACTAATTCATAATATTATTTGTGAAGTTAAATTTTATAAGTATATTTTATTATGTTTTTGTACAACAAATTTCTCTCAACAACAACAACAACAACAACAACTCTTTATTTTTTCCCCTTTGATAGTACATGGTTACATTATAAAATAGTATAA
>JAOBBB020044806.1:0-23932 GCA_025331005.2 Zoanthus gigantus
AACATTTCAGAGTTTTTGCATAGTTGTAGTAACTAGACGATAAGTTTTTATGGTTAAAACTTTCCATAACTATTCACAATTTGAAGATTTTTTTTTTTTTGTTAGTTCAGCGTGTTGATAGTCATGTGTAGATCGTCCGCCATCCAGTGGCTCGCATACAGTTCTAAAGAGGTCAAGAAGGCTCCCACTCTCAGTAGAAAAGACAGACCACACAACTCGAGTTCCGACTACCTTAAACTGAGATAGATGTGTGTGAGATCTTTTTAGTCCCCAATAGAGGGTAGAGAAACTGGAAAAAAAAATTTCGCAGAGCTACCTTAATTGCGAAAAAACTCGACTCGACGGTTTAAGCGATCACCTGTCAACTAAAAATTGAAAATTACCACATTCAACCCTTCTTACGCTACTACGTTATTTCTGATAGCATGTGCTTTTTCTTGAGCTGGTTGTGTGACGTTATAAAAATGAATAAGCCTCTCGGCTTCATGCTTTAGTAATTTTTCCATTCGTTCTCAGTTTCCAAAACATTTTTAATGCTAATGGTGGCTAATGAGATCATTACAAGACTATCTTTCACTTAAGAAATAAAACATGTTCTCCGTGCCTTCATAGCATGTTGAAAACCGAAGCGAATATTTGGGAAAATTCAAGAGCAGATCAGTGAAAACCCGAGACGCAGGGTTTTCACTGAGGTTTTAACCGAAGGTTTTCACCTGCTCGAGAATTCTCACTAATTGTGAGGTTTTCACCAGGCTATGAAGGCAGGGAGAACATGTTTTATTTCTTTTATAAAATTATTATTTTCCCTCTTAACAAAAAGAAAGACGATTTACGAAGCGCGTATATAAACTTTAATTTCTTACATGAAACCGTAAATTCTCAGAACTTGGAGATAGCCATCCATATTGCTCACTGAGTCATTTTCGCGCTTTATAGCGCTATGGAAACATACTAGTAAACCAATCAAAACGCACGCACTATCCAAATTATTTTATAAAAGTATTAAATCAATGTCGATTTTTTGTAATACGATTTTTTTGTAATATCCCCTACCAACGAGGCATTAGGTCTCATTGTATTAAGTATTAGTTCGCATGTGCTAACTATTCTTAAGTCCCGAATAAAGTCCCGCTCATTTTTAAATACATTATTTTCTTTTCGCAACTCCCCCTCCCCGCGCTCTTTTTATCAAACTTATTCATTTTGCGCATGGCATACCGGCCGAAACGTTTTGGGGGCGCGGGTTATGTAGTTGTGCCTAAAGTTGCACTCAATGCTTGCTACACCCAATGTTTTTTAAATACTCTCAATCTGTCTGAAATTAACAAACGGGGACAATTATTTTAACAAAAGGAGATCAAAGGCCAAAATTTAGTTCTCGTTACTCGTTACAGACTGTAATAATAAACTTTAAAGTGAATATTTATAAAAAGGATGGATTAAATTATTTTTCCTATTGGAGAAAATACCCTAAAAAAAAGACTTTATACTCAAACTCAAGCTCAAGCTCCAAGCTAATAACAGGGCTTTTCCCTGCGGTGGGTGGAGTCGGGGTTAGGGTTAAAGAAAAGCCTGGGGACAAGGTTGCAATACTCCTAATAGAGCAATCACATGACTTCTTGATGTAAGATACTTTTGCATCATTTGCGAGCGGATCATTAATATCAATACAAAAGGCCAAATCGTTGAAACTCGTTTAATAAGAAACTTGATATATTCTTGTCGAACAAAAAAATAACAAGGTTTCATACTTGTAATAATACGGAATCTCCACCATGTGTTGCTGTTCCCTAATGATATTTCTTACCATTTGCAAAATAGAGGGAATGTGGGGATGGGAAGGAAAGAATCGGGGGGTGTGGGATGGGAAGGATCGGAAGGGGGTGTGAAGATGGGAAGGGAAGGATCGGAAGGGGGCGTGCGGATGGGAAGAATCAGGGGGTGAGGTATGGGAAGGATCGGAAGGGGATGTGGAGATGGGAAGGGAAGGATCGGAAGGGGGCGTGCGGATGGAAAGGATCGGGGTGTGTGGGATGGGAAGGACCGAAAGGGGGTGTGGAGATGGGAAGGAAAGGATCCGAAGGGGGCGTGCGGATGGGAAGGATCGGGGGGTGTGGAGAAAGGAAGGGAAGGATCTGGGGGGTATTGAAAGGTATTAAAAGTATGAGTTTGATTATTTGGCTGCAAGGAAACCATAGGTCCCAGGTTTCAGGTGGCCGTGTGATCCATGGGTTAACACCTCAAAGGCGCGATAGCGGGCATGCTGTCTGAGTAATTTTAAAAATAAGACTGTCGGTAAAGTTTTGTGCCGAAAATTCTCTGCGAACGGTACCTTAACCACTCACATACACCTCGGTGTGCGATTGGCTTACGAACATAAAGAGTCCATATTACTTACATGTTATACAACTGTTAATGAAAGCACCAATATACATGGCGTGGACCCTTCGAACTAACATTTAGTGGGTCTGGACAGATTGTGCAACTTTTGGCAACTTAAGGCATTCGGAGCAAATTTTGAGGAACTTTTTATTGATATATCTAATACGAATCAACAAAAAATTTACGCATGTTTTAACATTTTGAAACAAGGCATCTTAATGCTGAGAAGGGTACGGGGTGTTGGGAGGACGCTTTATATTATGTGCTATTAATTCCGCCAAGTTCTGCCTCTGCAGAAAGAGCTCCAGTCTCCTGACTTACACCATTTGCTAGCAGCAAGACTCGGCCCTTCGACATTACCTTGAAGCCTCTGTTATGCTTATGCACAAACTAAATGCAAAAAAGGTGTCGAGTTATTGGTTTTGTGGTAGGAATTCCAATGTTTACAACTGTTAAACTCTAGAAATATATATATAGACTTGAGAGAACATACTTGTGTTTAGTTTTTTAAAGTTATTAATATTGTTTAGCAAAACACCTGATTCATTACAAGGTTACCGGGGTTAGAAAGCAACGATGGTATTATTTAAGGTATTAAATAAGACTCGTATGCCACTTTGATATATTAAAGCAGCAACTTTTAAAGTTTTAGTAGGAACCGTGTTGTTTTTTTGTTGGTGCCGTTACTTCACCGCAGTTCTAGGCCCCTACTCTTTCAATGGACATTGGATGAGTTACATGCAGAGAATAATCAAATACGAGCTGTTATGGATCCGAAGTAAAGAAAAGTAAAATTTAGATTAACACTGTTTGTCACTAGGGGATCTTTGGAGAGACTGTACAAAGACATCGAAACTTGCCGAGTTATAGCAGTTTCTAAGTAACAATAAAATTTGTAAACCCATGTTTCGAGTCTTCTCTTTTAATGGTAAAGTTTCCGAGCTTCAACTCACTACTTCAATATTTTTTCCAAGAATGTTATAATTCTAATACCATTTACCAAAAACATGAACCGTGTAGTCACAATTTTTAATTACAATCAATTTTGTCTAAAATTAAAACAATTACAAATTCTTAGCTTACGAATTGGCAAGAAAATATTTTAAAAGAATTCAGTGCATAACTTCTTAGTGTTGATATCATTAATTAGTAAACCTAATTTAGTCAGTTTGTCTCCTTGCACGAAAGAGGTTCTCCGTATTATATATTAACACTCCGTATAAACATCTCATATCATAATTTGGACAATTAAACTGAATACTGTAAAGTTGATCGAAGATCCATTAAAATATTTCTTATGTTTGTCTGTACAACAAATGGCAACAAGCTTTTCGCTGGTCAATACATAATGATTTTAACATCTTATACAATAAATTCAAGCCAAAAGCATCTCCTTAATAGCAAAAGTCTCTAAAGTGCGTGGCCGAATTAGTAGATCAAATTGAATTGATGGTTGAAATATTAAATTATTTACCGTATACATAAGTAAAGTTATAAGGTAACAACGACAAGCATTGTGATTCTCTAAAACGTTAGCTTATTGCTGTAATAATGGCAATGAAGAAAGATTTTAACCTAGTTAAATCAAACACTTTCCATAATATCAAGCAATAATTTACTTCATGTCCTAAAAATGAATCCTTATCACTTCAAATTAAGCAAGATAACTGTTGCCTTGGATATGAAGTAAAATAGCTTTGTCGAGCTTGTTAATTTAAATTAGAAACTATTCTAAGATGAAATTATGTGTTAAAAAGCTCTTCTCTTTTAGTTATACAGGCCTAGCAATACTCATCTCCTTTTTCTAGCTGATTAAGCTATCGCTCCACTAGTTTTGCGGCAAAACCTAGCCTGCATTAAGTCAAAATCGAAAACGGGACCAGATGTTTTCTCAACAGGATCAAAAACATCGTCCAATTCCGTGTTACATTCGTTGTTCTCGTGAATTCCACTGTCGTTGTCTTTACCAGATTTATGTGTTTCCTTGGTGGTTTGGTCGGAAACCATTTCTGATTCATTTCCATCGTCATCATCAATACTGTTGAATGAAGGTGCGTTATAACAGTCTTTGGACTCATCCAGGCTGCTAAGGTCAAGATAAGGATTGTCGCTTATCATCATGCTTTCGATCATTTCTCGGATCTCGGAGAAAGTTGGGCGGTCTTCAGGATTTGCTCCCCAGCACCTCAACATAATTTCGTAGCTGCAACAAACCTCAACTTTGTAAGTAACTTATATAGACCAACCTTTAAAGGTAATTAGAAGAGTTTAGAATTTAGAAGAAAAATTGGTACAGTGGATACGACGATCTTCACTTTAAATACCACTAACAGATGATAAAATGGCGTAAAATACAAACCCTTAACCGTTATCATCAACATTAAAATTTAGTCATTTTCAAAATTCTTTCTTGGTCAAACTTTCGCAAATAAACAAATAAAGTTAAAAGTATGTAAATAAATAGATAAACAACTGAATGAATGAATGAGTAAATATATAAATAATTAGATAAATAGGAAGTAATCAGCGCTGTATATATTTTCAAGTTAGTCAAAAATGTTTCATCATCTAACGGGATGCTTTGCTTATACTGTTTTTCATATTGGTTCAAAATATTTCTAACTTGTGAGGTCTAATGTTTAATAGAAACAGTGACCGACCACCACTGTTCGTGGTTGGTGGGAAGGGGAACAGAAATGTAAGATATGTCGGTGTAAACATTTAAATTTTTAAAAAAGGTTACAATTCTCATTCAACCTTTTTTAATACAAAAGATATTGTACACACTTTCAAGGCTTTCAGAAAATTTATTTCTAAATTTTCTGATAGTTCTAATAAACTAAAACTGCTTTTTTCTTACAATTCATCGTTGCAGACTTCCGGTTTCTCCATACGATAGCCATCTTTCAAGAGAGTCAAGAGATCTCTGTTGTTGATTGTTGGATAAGGTGTTCCGCCTATTAACATTAAATTAATAAATAATGAAGTTGTCAAAAGAGAAACAATTTCCATATTTATCAATATACACTAATTCAAAGTTGCACAAAACGTAATAGCTCGGCGATCTGCTAAGTAACGTTATTTTAACTTGAACGAAAATAAGTGATTAAATTCAGTTCTCATCTTAACCACGATCATTTCTCACATGGTACCACTCAGTACAGGTGTGGTGCATATGCTTGGCGCAGTTGTTACGATCTCTGATTTTGCAACTACAATTAAGGTCCCAAGTTCGATTCCCGGCTCTGCCGAGATTTGAATATTTGTGCGACCTTCTTTTCTACCTAAGCTAACTCAGCTTTCCATCCTTTCGGGGTAGGTAAATGAGTAGCAGCATCTGCTGGGAGCTGACCTGCGATGGATAAGTGTCCCGTCCAGAAGGAGTCAGGGATTCTTATCCGCTTAACACTAAAGAAACTGCAGATAAGCACCGGCTCTATGGGCCACTTGGCTCAAAAAAATTTAGCTTTTAGCTATATATAACTTTTTAGTACAAACAGTCCCATATACTTTCACTGTTTCTGCAATGTACTAGCTTTCCCTTTTCTACACGGTAATGTTTTGAGTACATCTCATCACCTTTTGGTTTTTCAAGTCAGAAAAAATAGTATTTTAGTTCATGAGTAATATACTTGTTGGCTTTTTCCAAAACCAAGCGTTTTGCGCCTGGACAATTTTAACTTGCTGATCTCTAGCAAAAAGCCATTAAAATGGAAATGCATACCCAGTGCTATGTGAACAACAAACTTAAGATTGTTGAGTGTCTGACACAATACAGCCTCATTTACGATAATGCGATACATAAATACCATATAATCGGCTTTAGTATATCACTTACCAAGAGTGACCAATTCCCAGAGAAGAATACCGTAAGCCCACCTGTTTAACAAAGGAAAAATGAGTGAATTTATACGATATGGAAAGCGCAAGTCGACTCGCTTATGAGCCTTCTGTGCTTGTGTGACGCAGTCAAAATGTCATCCAGCTCTCGCCGACAACGCAATTCTGGATTGTTTAAATTTCAGGTAAAGCTACAAATTTTGGATAGTTCTCTAATAAATGCTTTCTAGTTTACAGTATAAGAAAGGTAGTGAGCCTGTCTCTGTTTCTAAACAAATCAGTCCTTCAATATATATCTTCAATTACTAATGTCCTAAACTTGATTTCCTTCCCTATTTTGCATAGCAATCGTGGAATTACCTCTAAACGACAAGCTACAACATTTTCTTTATTTTCTTTTGTTTTATGCATGAATATTACATGCAGTAGTATCTTGCATCAACCAATTAAGAAATAAAACATATTCTCCGTGCCTTCGATCCACAGCATGGCGAAAACTGAGGCCAAAGTTTGGGAGAATTCGAGAGCAGTCTCAGAGAAAACCTGAGAAGCAGTCGAGGGTATCCAAGCAGTCGAGGGTATCCACCTTCTCCAAAATTCTCGCAAGCCGAGGTTTTCACCAAGCTATGAAGGAACGGAGAAGATGTTTTGTTTCTTTTATAAAATTATTTCCGTCTTAGTAAAGAAAAAGACGATATACGAAGCGCGTGTGTATCATCTTTCAAGAAACTGTAAATTTTTATAACTTTGAGAGAGCAAACCATATTGCTCACGCCATTTTCGTGCTTCATAGCGCTATGGAAACACACTAGCTGTCCAATCAAAACGCACGTACTATCCAAATTATAAACTCTATAAGTTTTTATGCATATGGATGTTCCTCACAGTCGAGGTGCATGGGTCCGAATTTAGAGTCTAATGCAATAAATCATGAGCAAAAATAATTGTCTGTTACTTGTGGTGAACGAATTCAGAAAATCATGAATCACAAATCTTGTTAACCGGATTGATCCTTAATTGAATTCACTAGTTGTTTAGCTTAAACTGTCTATACTGCGTACAGAATTTTTGAGTAATGCTATCTTCATAATTAACTAAATGATATTTCAAGAATTTTTTTCAATTCCGCAAATTCTTCGTTAGAACTGAAATTGGGCTGTGAAATTCCCGTGCCGGCTACGCCCAATGAAGATGGTGGCAAGTTTCAAAAAAAACAGAGTCAAGGTTCCATAAGAGGCAGTGACGTCATGTCAGGAAGTGTTGACTCATGTTATACTTTCGCTTCAGTAATCGCAAGGGAGTCTCGTGGTATTTCAAAATATGCCTGATGCATGTGTTGTTGCAGGATGTTTGAATACTCCTGACTCTGAGAAAGAAATAGTCTTGCTTTGAGACGCTCCTGAAGTGATGTCACTCGTCACCAAACTTCCGTTACACGGTCAACATCAATGTGCGTGGTCAAACTGGGAATTTTTTTTTTACATTTACTACAAGGAGGTAATTTTTGAGTCGTTTTTTTAGGACCTAAACCTGTTTGTTGAGTGCAAACTCTTAAAATGCTCTTGAAATACTTACACATCACTTTTCGTTGTAAACACCTGGTCAAACAACGCCTCCACTGCCATCCACTTCAAAGGCAACTTGCGGCTCCTCTTTGCAGTGTACTCTTTGTCCTCATACACATAACGCGTCAACCCGAAGTCAGCAACTTTGGCTATCTTGTTTTCCCCAACAAGAATGTTTCTTGCTGCTATGTCACGGTGAACAAATCCTTTCCTGGCTAAATACTCCTGGAGAGCAAAATAATAGCCTTGATCACGATTCGGGAAGAAATAACTCGCATATCCCTCCCTACGAGGGAATGGTACTACTCACATTCCCTCCTTATGAGGGAACTTCATTACTTACCTACCTTATGTGGGAATGGTATTACTTACCTACCCTCTGTGGGATGGTATGTTTCATCTACCCTATGTGGAAGTGTAATACTCACCTGCCCTATTTGGGCGTGGTACTACTCATAGCCTCTCCCTAATGAGGGAATGGTATTACTAACAGCCCTTCCTTAAGGGAACGACAATACTCACCAAACCCTCCCTATGTGGGAATGGTATTACCCACAGCCCCTCTTTATGAGGGAACGGTTTTACTTACCTACCCCTTACTAAGTAAGAGTGGCCACAGTTTAGGTTGAGGTGCAATTAATTTATCTTTAGAAGAGATGGATAAACGAGCATTTTTTGAAAACCTTGATTTGTCTACACAGCCAATGAAGCAAAAAGGTGATCCTGCCTAGGTGTGAAACCTTCAAAGTATGAGATGGTAATTTGTTTGTCATGGAAAAGACATTTTGGCGAAATGACATTAAAGTCACTTTAATAAAATTAAATATTTGATTAAAAAGTTGGTAATAGTTCCATGGATGTGCATCGTGCAAAAGTTGGAAACAAGCAAGTTTGATTTGTCATTTCTCAGGTAAAACGGAAGTATCACACCAACATCATATTACTCTGACAAAGATCGTAGATAAAGTATCTGCCTATTGTGTAGTAAAAGCGCAATACTTGTGAGATGTGGCTATAAAGATTAGCGTCAAGTATAGATAACAAAAATGTGCTAGTATCTAACTTGAAGCCACGATATAGTGCCCAATATCGTAGCTTTAAGTTAGCTACTAGCACATTTATGCTATCTATAATTGACGCTCATCTTTATAGCCACATCTCACAAGTATTGCGCTTTTACTACATCTTATGTTCGTTTAAGGAACGTGAGCCTGTTGCTAGCTATGCCATGCTGATGAGACCTGAAAATGACCGAGGCGAAAAAAGGCCGAAACAGCTGTCCATGGCTGCTAGCATTTAGGCTCCCTATTTCTATTGTAGATTTAAGGGGTGAAATCCGCTACCAATGTGGCCATAGTGCCCATTATCGTGGCTTCAAGTAATCTGCCTATTGGGCTTCTAAGTGTGATTTAGTATATCATTTGTGTATAGCTAAGAGAGCACTAAAGGTTGGAATGTTTACAGCATTACCACTAAAATATAGTCTGAGGCTGATCGAATCTACCCACCATTCCCTTTGAGACTTGCCAGGCGAATGCTAGCAAATCACCAGGTGTAAGCTTGTCGTTTTCGTCAAGTTCTGCGTTAATTTCAGATTCTTGCCCCAAGTCAATCTCAAACTCATTGTTTCTTCGGAAAGCAACAATTTCAACGGCATTTGTGTAATGTCTCACCATGTCATTCATATAGGTAGCGTTCTCATTCGGCCGTGGCTGTTGAACAAAAAAATCGCAAAATATTTCAGTTTTATTAACACATCGTATTCTCATATTATAGTCTGATTATTACGACTGGAATATGTTACATTGAGAAACAATCTTAAATCAGTGGAACTACTTTGTTGTATATTGACCTAACATAATTTGTATATTTGTTTCATTTTCTGTAAAATGTATTTCCTATTATTTCATACCTTGCTGTAAATCATTAGTTGATGGCTTGCCGGAACGGAGATGAATTAAACTTGCAAGTTCTGTTAATGATTACGGGTTATAGCGAGTTTCCAGATCCTCGGTCCATCGATAAACTATAATACTTTTGGTCCTAGTGCCTCCCATCAGCTAAAGGTTACATGTACAATTTTTCAGAATAATAGTTTGCCACAGACTACGTACCTTCAGATTGTAATTGTGGTAATGGGAGGCGTGGAGTGTCTCTACGTACGTTGATCTAAAAGGCCTTTCATGAGAATCATCATCCAAATAATTGCGCATCTAAGGCATCAAATAAACCACAGTTACACCAGCGAAAGTCTATTTGAAAACGCCTTCTGTTAATACGAGACGTATTAAACTACTACTACAATTTTTTACTCACTTTTCCCCTTCTCTTCCTCAGGTAATGCAGCAAGTCTCCATACGGCACATATTCCACAATGAGGAACATAGGCTCTGTAGATGTACAACAACCCATCATATTCACAATGTTTGCGTGATATCCAACGCTTTTCATCAGTTGGATCTCGTTGAGAAAATCTCGCCACTGTTCGCTACTTTCCACACCTCCAACATCCAGTGACAGCTGCGCCATGTCTATTCAACATACAATTATGTCAGTAGCCAGCAAATGTTGTGATAGATTGACTCTTTACACAGATATTGTTTGTATCTGACAAACGAAATGTAAATATTGCCATAAACGTTATGTCTTTTTTATTTGTAATCAAAGTCAACATTTGCGTTGAGACCATTGCAAACTCAGGTTAACTGTTTGTATTTTCGTCAATAAATTAATCATGCAATAGATTGAGAATCATGTAAGATAAATGACGGCCTTTGATGACAGCAGATGTAAGTCTCTTTTACGGCAGCCCGATCTGATACACAGGACAACCTGAAAGCCCTGTTATGTAAGTGCCGCTTTCGCATGGAATTCGTTTCTGTCTAAAATTAAAAGATAGCTTTAACGTTTTCTAATTCTATCGCTGACTACCTACATGTTAATTATAAATTAAGTTAAACATAAAGTTTGTTACTCACTGTGTAACCTTTTGACAGCCACAGTAATTCCTTTCTCCGATTCACTACTCGCACGCTTTATAATGCTCTTAAACGGAGCGACCTTATTCACAGGTTCAGGGATAGTTTTTAAGAATGCTTTGTAGACTTTTCCGAAAGCTCCTTCACCAATTTCCTCTTGAATTAACAACTGATCTTCTTCCACTTCCCATTCGTCCATGATAAAACCAAATTCTCTGGTGAAAAACACCACATTCAGTGGAACAGTCAAAACTTTTAAAGCGGTTAAGTAACAAAATTTGTAAAAGTCCATTATATTTTTGGTTTTTAGGGAACCATTCCAGCTTCGTACCGAACTAATAAAACTAACCAAATACCTTATTACACGCAAATAACACGAGTACTACTATATTAACGTGCTGGAAATTTAAGCGGTAATTACTTAACGCGGATGAAGATGAGACTTTGTATACACGGTAGTTAATTAACGGGGGTCCAAAGAGACTTTCTAAAGTGGCATTTAATTAACGCGGTTAAGAACCTTCAAACTTTCAAATGATGTTCATTTTACGCGAGCTTCCATTAAATTTAATGTAGTTTTAAATGCAGTGTTTCTCTCGAGAAGTATTTCAAAAGGTTGAGGGTTTTCAATAGTAAAACAAAAGCCAGATACAGTGCATACTATATTGGAGTGCAGCCTAAATTCTGCATACAAAGTTGCTTGCAATGATGATAAGGTCAAAAAATTACCATCGATTATTTTACACGAGGCATTAAATAATGGCTGATACATTTACAAGGAGAACAAATTATTGTAGAATATATGAATACGGATCTTTTAAAACCGCGTTAATTAATGTACCGCATTAAATTCGTGTAATAAAGTAGTACATATTTGAAAAATAGAGAGTGCTATCTAAGATGTCGCATTAGTTAAATTTTGCTATGAATATCCGGTGAGCATGGTTGGAGCAGTTGATATGATCTCTGCCTTCCAACCACATGGTGGCTTAGTTCGATCCCGGATCTGCCGAGATTTGAATATTTGTGTAACTTCTTTTCCTCCTAAGCTAATTCGGCTAAATCCATCCTTTACGGGTAGGTATATGAGTATCAGTGTCTACTGGGAGCTAACCTGTGATGGATTATTGTCCCATCCAGGGGGAGTCAAAGATTCTCATGCTACGCATTTCTGTTTCTAAATATAACTGTGCTGAGGCGTCCGATATTAAAATATTGTTATACATAGAGAAAACTAAATAGGTTCTCTTTTTACCATATTGGGGATATTCTTAACATAATGCTAGTGTATCCATCATCAATTTTATATCATTCATCAAGTTTCCGAGCAACGTTTTGCGTATGACAAACCATAAAAACTTGGCCGGTACTGTATATCAGTAAAACAAGGGTATAAAATAGCTAGTATATGATACATATATAATAAAGAATGTAGTTTTACAAATTGATAAGTTTTACACAGTAGTGAGAAGAATTTTCGAACTGACGTTTCTGACTGTAGTCCTTTGTCAGAGTGAAATGCATTCACTCCGACGAAGGACTACAGTCCCAAACGTTAGTTCGAAAATTCTTCTCACTACGGTGTAATACTTATCAAATTGTAAAACTGTTTCCATTTATAATAAAGAATGATTTGATTGCTTACTGAACGAAATTTGTTCTTGCTCGTCTTCGTTTCTTCTCCCTCAAGAGAGGGATCCATACAATAAGAACAACAGCGACTATCAACATCAGCAGTATAACTCCAGCCGTTAATACAGCAATCTTTGTAGTGTTTAAATTGTCCACTGATCCAGCATCTGGTTTTAAAACATGCAAATAACCAGGTCAATAACAGTACTAACAACAAACATATTATCTTACATCTGGCAATATAGATGCCAAAACCAGTATCGACATCACATTATAACCGATACAACTAAAAACACAAATATCAACACCAGCAAACACAATCTGGTGCAATTACCCTATAGTACTAATACAAACACAATACATATTTTAATCAAGCTCAAAAGCTACATCCTTTACAAGCCAAGTGGCCCATGGAGCCGGCACTTATCTCCGGTTTCTGTAGTGTTAAGTAGATGAGAGTCTGACTCCCCCCTGTAAAAGGACACTAATCCATCGCAGGTTAGCTCCCAACAGACGTTGGTACTCATTTACCTACCCCGGAAGGATGGAAAGCTGAGTTAGCTAAGGCGGGAAAGAAGGTCGCACAAGTGTTCAAATCTCGGTAGACCTGGGGATCGAACTGGGGACCTTGTGGTCGAAAGGCAGTTTATCAACTGTGCCGACCATGCCCGCCCAAGTACAAATCTTGGTGGCTGTTTTATTTCCAATCCTAGTGAAATGCCGATGGAACATTACCAACCAAATTTTATCTAAATACTATTCCCAGTACCAATAACAATACCAACCCAAATTCCAATCCAAATGTTAATTCCAAAAGTACCTAATTTTGGTCGTTGTACTGGCCTCTCGTCTCTAAAATTTAGTCTCCGCGAAACACCATGGAGTATTCCATCAGAAAACACTGGTGTGACCTGAGGAAAACATTAAGAAATTCAGATGTGTGTTTTCAAACAGCAAGTTTCGACAAACATTGTCATCAGTGCTCACGAATGCTAGGCTTGTGCTTGACCTGCGCCCAGATTATTGTAAAGTAACCTGTAGTAAGAGACTTTCTTCAAATTGTTCCAGTTGATTTAGTTGCATAAGTACCATTTTTCTAGTAGTACAGTCCTCCAGGAAAGATCCGAATCATTGGTGAGCAAGTTGCCAAGAGCCTAGGTCTGCCACTCCTGGTTAGTATTATAAACATCCTTCCATGCCAACAAGGTTGTGTTAAATAAGCCAACAATTGATACTTACCTCGAATGTAGTCAGCAGTTGATCAAGAGTTAAGTTAAGCTTCACTGCCGTAGATTTTGTGTCCTAAAACGGAAATTTAAAAAAAAAATACTTAAGAAGTTAAAAAATCAAAATGTCTGTCTGTCTGTCTGTCTGTCTGTCTACCTATACTCTTATGAAACAAATTATTAATTTGCGAATGAATGTTTTCACTCATCCAGTAGAGTAAGATTAACAACAACAAAACAATTAATTACTGGAATTTAGATAAAGGTCGAACAAACAACTCAACGTTGCGACCATATTACATAGTCTTCATCAGGCAACTGACCTGTCACGTGACGGGGTGTGTCACCTGACAGGCGGCTGTCAATCATCTTCACTGCTCTGTCCCTCGTGTGCGACAATGCAATTATTAATTTATAAACCATAAACATTGTTAGAAGTTGCTATTGATTTCTTCTTTTTTTCTAAAAATTTCCGAGCTTGGACATTAAATTTACCAAATTTTAAAAGCAAAATGCATCATGACCCATATGGTAATTAACTGCGATTGATTTACCAATGTCCCAAAGCATAGAAAAGGAAATAAGATTATTATGATTCAGAGTCCCCAACCTCAAACCAATTGTTGGTCTATGCAATGTCAACCGTATTCCATCGGTTTCCCTTCGCTAAAACGTTTAAATTGCGCCATAAAAAATGAGCCTGGTAAGATTTTCATGATAATTCTTGAATAATAAGAAGAGACAATAAAGAAATCCTGAACATACAAATTTGCTGGTCTCTGTTTTCTCTCTTGCATCAAGGATTTGAAGCTTCACGGAGTACTTGATAACAGCACTACAGCGTCCGAGTGGGCGACACCAGGAGATGTTGAACATCTTGATTTTATGCAATAGCGACGAATATAACTTTAGATTTCGTACACTAAGAAATTCCTCCGCTTCTTTCTCTGCAAAACAAGAAAATAAAACAAACATTACTGTTGCACTTTAAAGTTTTATAAGAGGTTTGAACATTTGAAATGATTGATGTTGGTATATCTTCATTTATTCATTATTTTCACTATCATCATCATTACCATCATCATCCTCATCATTGCCACCTTCATCATCATTACCATCATCAAATTCATTATCTTTGTCAACTTAACTATCACATTCATTACAAGCATTATCATCCACGTAATCAAAAGAATTGGATCAAAAATCTTTAATTGAGAGTAGAACAATATGACGGCTATGACGTTAGGTGAAAAGGCTCTATAAACTTGCTTCAAACATTTCATCTCATCTTTAGCAATACGTCCTAAGGAGGCAGTGTGGCTCAGTGGTCAGAGATGGGGATTTGAATACGGGAGACCCGGGTATAAATCCCCAACTTGGACTACTGAATGGAATAGTCCTCGGTGGTACCAGGGGTAAATTCACCACGCTTTGTAAATAGCCAACTGGTTTGCCTCCTACCAGTTGGGATTCTTAACTGGGAGAGAGGGGGATTTTAATATGATACTGAAAAGCCTCTTTAGGGGAGTTATCATTAGATATTTATTATTATTATTATTATTATTATTATCATTATTATTATTATTATTATCATAATCATTACTATTACTATTATCCTAACGAAAATGAGGACAATAAGGCACTTAGTCACAGTTTTTCTTCCAAAGAAATCACCTAAAATGTAAACAGCTTTCAAGTTTAACAATTTTACCGACCTGTTACCAGTGGGGCTTCTGCTGTGAGGGTGGACGTTGTGCCAGACAAAAACGGGTTGTCGTACATTGGTGTGACCTAATGAAAAGGTTCACATCTCAATGCTTAATTATTAAATTATCTGATGTTAACTTTTTTTCCACTTTACTTTTTACTTTAATATTATTAACTGTCTCACACCTCTCTTCTCTTTTTCTATCTATTATTGTTATATACCAACTATCAAAGTCCATTTTTCTCGTTCTCATATTGGACGAGAGGACATCACGTGCACTTAAATAAGTTTCGCTGTTTCCGGCAACTAAGCGCTTGGCGGGCAACAATATGTTATGGACCAGTAATAACAAAACCGGAAGTGAATTGAGGTTTGTAACCTTGACTGACCTTGGTTGAAGTGGGAAAACCTCGGCGCGCTCGTCACAAATTAAAATAAAAATTGTTGAACACGCAAAATAATATGAAGGAGCGTAGATTTGGAAGCAGAACAGAGCAAGATATCGAGAAGTTTCTTTTGCAGATTTAACCAGTTTACGAAGGAGCTTTTTTACGTAAAATATACGGAAAAAGTTTCTCATTGTAATTCAGTGTGATTTAAAAGATTCACAAATTACAGGTTTGGATAAAAAAAAATTTCTTCTTCGATAGTATAACAAAACGCTTATTGATCTTAATAGTTTGGAAAGCAGATATCTTACAACTGCACCAACCATACCCACCTTATATACAAGTATAAACATATCTTCAGTATGATTAATTACATTAGAGAGTAGTCCTGGTTTCTAGCAATAAAACAATCACACAAATTCAAGATGATAGAAATTAATATGTTTTCCATGTAAAACATTTCAATTGTTTTTTTCATTTTTAAAATTCGATTAATATTTCTAAAGTGAACTAAACATTTTCATCTGTTTATTGTGTTTGCCCCGTCCATACTAACCGGGATAAATTTAAAAACGAATAATAAGTGTAAAACTTATAAAATGTTTTAAGTCTACACTCGAAGCCGGATAAAATATTTTGCGGATTATTGCCGCGGATAAATCATTAAACTAAGTCGTGACGCATGCGCATGCGCTTGGTCTTGACTCCGCGAACATTTCGTTTTCCTACCATCTTTGCATGAAAGCGAATGATCGACGACAATAAAGAATAAGGCAAATCTAAAAGAAAAAGAAGTAAAGTCGACTCTTTCATAGTCTGTTGATGAAGGGCTGTTCAACGTGCACATATAAAGCATCCAAATCGATGGAAAACATCGACTGGGATGCCTGTCAAACCACATGTCGAGACATATATAACACACAGACAGACTACGATCATGGCCACCTTCATGATGGATTGGAGAGCGCAAAGGTTTGACATGGCAAAATGACGTTATACATAGTGTAATCAAAATACTTTGTTTTCTAAAGGATTTTGTCACACTAATATACCGGCGTATTCAAATATATTCAATGTAGAGAGCGTAACCAAACTTATGTTGATCAATTTTCCGGATATGTGCGTATTTGTGAGGACAGAAGGTGTATCTGAAGAAAGATTGATGCATTTTCAAATTTATCTCCAGTGTGGACGGTACTTTAGAACATTAATTATAATGTCAATACCTGAATTGAGACCTTCTCTGTTATTTTAATGTTGTTCACCGTCGTTTCTTGGTCCTGTGTCAATTTTCAATAAAAATTTTCAGTTCAAAGTTGCTTTATATCTGTTCTTTTATATGACGAGTTTCATTTTGTTTAACATTCTTAAAAAAAGTTATTTTGAACTTAGTTATTACATATTGTACAAAAAATAAATTTGAAGACCGTACATTGATACTTATTGCTTTGTTTCCAACCGTAACGTTGTAGTTGAGTAATCGATCAGATCTGAAGATTGGCTTCCTCCACTTGAACGTTGCATTGTAATAGCAATCAAAATTAGAATAATTTCTGACTCTAAAAACCTCCACTCCATTGACACTTAGATTTTTCTTGCTGGGCACTAAAAACAAGAAAATTAACGTTTGATAGAATCATCATCTTAGAGCAATTAAATCAGTTTACTCAGAGATGTATCTAGTTTTTGTAAATGGCTATTCAGTCCCAAGAGAAAGCGGTAAAAGTAATTCACAAGTTAATAAAGTAATAAAATATCATCATCATCATCATCATCATCATCATCATCATCATCATCATCATCATCATGAGTCTTGTTTAACGTCCGCCTTTTCCCATCTAGGATGGGGTTGGACGGACGATGACTGCCGTACACATAACTCGATTCTATGTCACATGCTCCTCCACTCGCAACAAGT
Source organism: Zoanthus gigantus (assembly GCA_025331005.2). Classification (NCBI taxonomy): domain Eukaryota; kingdom Metazoa; phylum Cnidaria; class Anthozoa; order Zoantharia; family Zoanthidae; genus Zoanthus; species Zoanthus gigantus. The sequence continues at coordinate 17,639 of JAOBBB020044806.1, forward strand.
TCATGTCCTCCATCACACAATCACTCCACTTTTTCCTAGGCCTTCCTGCCAGCCGTCCTCCCCTAACTCTCACCTCCCCCTACCTCACCCAACACATCCCCTCTGCCCTTTTCACATGTCCAAACCATCTCAGTCTTCTCTGCCTCAACTTAACAGAAAGGTCTTCAACTTCACACATCTCTGCCACCTCACTGCTAGACTTCCCCACTTGTTACCTCACTCCTGCCATGTATCTCAGCATCCTACAATCACATCTGCTTAGAACATCCATCAATCTCCATCAATGTCCATGTTTCTGCTCTAAAGTAATAAAATATAGCCGGGGAAATTGACAGTGTACCAGTTATAAATACATCCCTGGTTACTTGCTCATGTTCAGACATCCATTAGGATTAAAGTGCATGCATGGATTTTGCTGGGAGAATTAGAATAAGAATACTACTTTTTATGTTAATCACAGGTTCCGATGAAATTGAAAAACGTACTTTTAACAGACAGGAATGGCTGAAGTAATTGAAAGGGTATGTTAAATCTTTGTAAGCGGAAGGGTGATCTAAATATTGTGGACTGTATTTAAACAAGTTAACAATCATCAAACAGTTATTGATGAACAGTTCTTGTTCGAAACCAATGATTAAATAACACAGATCAAAGCAATGCATGGAGTTAACTCGGCAGATCGTGATTATGTCAGACTGTTTAACTAGTATTATCAATACATGTTTGTAAGGCAACTCGAGGAGTCACTATCTCAATTTGTACCTAGATATCACTAGAATGCACGGTCACCTTTAGTTTGGTTATGAAGAGAGTGAGAGGAACCAGAATTGTTCTAGATGTTTCCACCTGAACATTAATGTCGATATTTATATTATTATAAATAGTTCATCTAAAGTAAAATTCCACAAATGGCTTGTGATATCAGTAAGTTGTTTGCTAGAAGTTTGACTTGAAAAGAGCTGTAGTGATGTTAAACAAACCTACCAGGCATTGTTACATTTATTGTAACTGGTAATCCATTAATCCATTCATGTCGATAAACCGGAGCAACCTATGATTGTGTAAGAACATTGAATACTAGTTAGTTGGTTATTAGCAGAACGTATGCAGGAATTTTGTTTTGGAGAGGAGGAGTGCGAGACGTCACATGATGTAGCAATGTTTCGGGTTTCACTGTAAGGAATAATTGACAGATTTCAAAAGACATGTACAGCTTTCTGGTATTTTCCTCAATTTCGATTTTTGCGTAATATTTCAAACTTTTACGAAAATTAATGTAAAAAAAACTTCTTATAATCCTTCTTGTGTGTTTGAGTATGGTGTTAGGAAGAGGCGGGGAGGGGTTGACAACGCAAAGTTCGTGCCTTGGTAGCACATTAGACTAAGTCATTGTGGGATTCTTGGTTAATTGAGCATATTGAATAATATAAACTGAGGTAATGCTCTGTTATGAATTAACGATCATCTTGGTTATGCATTTGAAACCTGTAAGAAAAAAAAACTTGCAGGCTTCTCTTTCGCAGCTGTTTCAACAGAGTACCTTACCGCGAAAATCGTTAATGATGCCCTATGACAATAACCGCTTTAGTATTCAACAGATCGTTTTTATTACCGTCAGATGAATTCGTTCTCCATATCTTCTATCTGATATGTAGATATAACGAGATTTCTGTTGAGAAGATAGAAAAGATAGTTAATCTCAGTTATATTTGTGAGGCTGAGCTGAAGCCGAAGCACAGAACTATGAACTCCAAAAAAGACCGAGTACAAGAACAAGCACAACGAACAAACTGAACATAATTGCAAGGCATCTAGTTTATAAGACTCTGCTTTCCTTTGTGAGTAGTTTGTAAAAACTGTTGAAAACGTCGAAGAGAGCTGACAACTCAAGACAAAGTAGATAAGCTAATGTAAATCGTCTTAAGAATTAAATGGAAGCTGAAGATTAAAGCCATTTTTCGTGGGCAGCGCAGTTGCTGAAGCTCTAATAATTGAAACGTTAGCTTCTTATTACGTTGATTGTAGGCATTATCCTTAAATCTACCAAATGCAATGGCGAGCCTGAGATTTAGAAGCCATGGGCAGCTAGAGAGACCTTATTAAGCCTCATCAACATGACATAGACAAGTAGGTTGCAGTTCCCACTCAAGATAATAAAAAACTGTAAAAGGTTACAGCATAGTCTTAGTGGCTAACTTAGTGGCGGCCAGTCTTCAGTACTAGCACAAAACTGCTATCTATCCTTGTAATCTCTGAATTTACGACGAAACTTGCTCTTTACATATCCTATTTTGTATGTGAGACTTGGATATGTTCCCCTCGATAGTTTAAATCTCACGGAATAAGCCCTTCAGTAAAACAAAAACAAGACTGACCTAACTTAATTTACAAATAGCCTTGATATTGTCTTATTCCTGCTGAAACGCTATAAGCTAAATTCTTTACGACCCACTGAGTGGCCATGGAGCCGGTGCTTATTTCCGGGTTCTATCATATTAAGTTGATGAGAGTCTTTGACTCCAACTGGATAGGACACTAATCCATCGCAGGTTAGCTCCCCCTGGATAGGACACTAATCCATCGCAGGTTAGCTCCCCCTGGATAGGACACTAATCCATCGCAGGTTAGCTCCAAGCAGACACTGGTTCTCATTTTCCGACCTCTTAAGGAGGAAAAACTGTGTAAGATTTGGCAGAAAAGAAATTTAAATGTTCAAACCTCGACAGAGCCGGAGACTGAACTTATGACCTTGTGGTCGGAAGGTAGAGATCTTAGCAACTGCACCATCTATGCGCCGCTTGTTCTGAGTGGTACCATGTGAGAAATAATCGTGATTAAGATGAGGAACTTAATCGCTCTTTCTCGTTTAAGTTAAAACAACGTTACGTATTGTGGGATAGAACTCAGACTTTGTGGCATAGATCTTACCAACTGTGTCAAGTGCAAGAAATGTAAATTGCTACTGTATAGAGTCACAAGAAAAAAGGCAGCAACTATTCTTACATTTTTATGCCACCCAATTGATGGCCTAATGCAAATGGTTCCATTTTGACTGGCTACGTAAATGGGTTTCTCATTCCAATATAGCATAATTATAAAATAACCAAATTTAATTCTTAAATTGTTATGTCTGAAATTTTGTGTGATAATCAAACAATAAAACTGTTAGGACCCATGGATTCTAAACGTCTCTTTAGCTGTAATTGACTCGCGTTTCCTTCATTCTTGTGGTCTAATTGTTGTTTAGCCTATCATTCTCACCGTTTTCATATTTACTTCTTTGTTATAACCATTCACATAGCTGACTAAGTAATATGCAATAGCGCTGTAGTTAAACGAAGGTTTTTCCCACGTTGCGTTGGTCGCAAGAGTCCCGTTGGACACCGGAACTGCATTTCCAAACTTAAGGTGCAGTACTTTAATAGCATTTGGGTCAGGATCTGTGCAAATCAACAAAAGAAAAAACAAAAAACCTTGTTTGGTTATTGCACTAAGTATTTATCAACTAAGTCCACTGCAAAGTAATTAGCATTACATTTGCTAAACAAATCACATTCATCGCTTATTATGACAAACTTACGTGGCGTAGTGAAGTTAAGAAGTTTTTCTTTTCTTTCTGTAATTCCTTGAAAGAACGCGTGTATCTGAAAGGAGGAGACGTGTTCAAGGCTTACAGCTTGAAAAATACGAGCAACATATTAAAATCACTTTATTATCATTTCAAACTAAACAGAATCCTAAGATAATTAAATAATATAATAACCATCTGGTGAATCCTTAGGTGGAAAGGCATACTTTAGCATTTGTATGCGTTATGTTTTCAAATAAATATCAAACATTTTACCTTAAAACCAAAGGACTCTCCTGGCTTTTTGTTCACAATGGTTATAAAAGTATTTAGCTGCAAGAAAATAAACTAAGGTTTAGTGATAATAACAGTGACAATAACAATAATTCAAATAATATGCATAGTATTCGCTAAACAAAATTGAATTTAATATTGTTAAAGAAGCTAAATGAAATTTTTACTGATATACAATAAAACCGAAACGCTTTCGACTCTTATATTAGTTAATGATAGTAACCCAGAGTAATGGTATAAACTTCCAAAACGTCAAAAACAAGATCATTCTTCACATTAAAAAGTATAATTTATGCATCTGTCATTGGCTTCCCCGACAGGGGGGACCCCGGGCATACCTGAGGCAATGTGGGGACTTCGAGATAAATACTTCCCCGTGTATTGAGGGAAATGTGGGGAAATATAGGTATACGATCCCCACCCCTGCAGGGGTAAATGCGGGGACTTTTGCAAGACAGTGGAGACTGGGAATGCAAGAAAATATTTTCATCTTGTAATATCATCTGCTTTGCTAAACCATGGTTTTATTCTTTAGTCGTATTGCTGCTTTTTTTTACCAGATTTGGGTTGCATTGCTCGATCTTTTGCTTTGATAATTTAAATGTAATTCATGTTCATTAGCATTTTAAAACTAATATGTCATCCAGTGACCAAATCTACTTGTTTGCTATTTGCCTTTGAACATTCAATGGCTTTTGTTCTTATCTTTGATTTTTACCATATCAAAGATTTTGATTTGTAACTGCTAAAGAAAACATGCATGTAGGATTATGCAGTTCAATATTTAGTGCAGAGCTCAATTTCACAGTAGGTCAAAGATCGGGACTCTCTTAGAATGTTTGTAAAAACTGTAGCATTACCCAGCAAACGTTTATTTGATAGTCTACTTGTTCAAATACATTATGTTACTTACAGAGTTGCAGTGCCCCATGTGACGGGGACAATGTGGGGAATTTGATGAAAAATAATGCACCGGTTGGTGAGGCAATTGCACTAGACGTTAGCAAAGTCCCAACATTTGCCCGGGGTCCCTTCCCCCTCGGGGAAGCCGATGATAGGTACATTATTCCAAACCGCAGCAAAAATGTGCTAGCTTAAACACTTCGTGGTAGACCACATTAAAATCTAGCTATCTATTTTGCTCGTTGGTTATCTGGAGTTGCTCAGACATTCAACTAGTATAAGTTGTGCAGTTCATTGACCTTATACTCTCATTTTGAAGCAACCTTTCGGTGAAACGCGTAATTATTAGTAGCATGTTTTTAATGTCAAGGACAAGAAAGCAATATAGTAGTTACCAACCTTTGCATCGCACGATCAAAGCAAAAACGGAAGCAAATTTCCAAAACTTTAAAAGCACGTTACACCATAAAGAAAAATCCTAAACAAACTTTGTTTGCCGATACCATTAGAAGAATAAGGACATTTTATACTTAAAACCTACAAAAGATCTACAATCTCGGACAAAAAACTTTGGACTCCCTCGTTAAAAAACACCCCCCGCACCCCCATCCAATGTTGCGTTGTATTTTGTTAAACTTTTGCACCTGGAAAACAACACTGCTGGGAGGGGGAGAGGGGGGGAGAAGGAGTAACAAAGGTGTACCTGACCAAGGTTTTTGTTTGAGATTGTAGATAATAAAACTTCCGTGGCAGCCAAGATGCAGAACTTAATATTCGTTTTGAAGGGCCAAATTATGAAATAGCATGTGTGTTTCTGTTTTTCTATGTCTTTTTTCTCTCACCAACTTAACATTAACACTGTCTTTTGAGATCTCAAATGTATCATAACCTAAATCCCCACGAGTCTAAACAGAGCTTTGTAATGAAACGTACCCAATGATATGTTTTATCGGTTCTGCCCCAGATGTATTTTTGACTACATGCAAAGAGACAGGGCCGTTTCTTGGTCATATCACCTATCGTGTACTGATAGTACTTAAATAAATTAGCGCAGCCAGATTTTTTAATGTATCTTGGCGGTACCCAAGTAATGTCAAAAGAAAACCGATAGTCGGGTGAGACTCGTAGCTCGCTCTTGTTTAACTTCTCAACTGCTAGGTCGTCCAGTTTCTCAACTTTTGGAGGATCGACTGAAAACAATAAAATCAAATATCAATTACTACAAGTATTTAGAAGTACGTGATTTTAGCTTATATGGATCGCAAGATTAGCAATAGTTCTATAGCCCTACAGTAAATTAGTACTAACTGCTTTATAGTCCTACAGTAAATTAATACTAATTACTTTATAGTCCTACAGTAGAGTAGTACTAATTACTTTATAGTCGTACAGTAGAATAGTACTAATTACTTTATGGTCCTACAGTAGAATAGTACTAATTACTTTATAGTACTACAGTAGAATAGTACTAATTACTTTATAGTACTACAGTAGAATAGTACTAATTACTTTATAGTACTACAGTAGAA
>JAOBBB020044807.1:0-14746 GCA_025331005.2 Zoanthus gigantus
TAAATTTTTTGTGTTTTGGCATTAAAAAGTCTTAAAAAGGTCTTAAATTTGAAAAGTCCTGAGCTGCAGGAACCCTGGAAGTTGGAGCAGTGAAGTTGCCACTATTTGAAATGAATTCTCTTTCCCATTCAGCATGTTCCTTCTCAGTTATTGATTCAGCTGCTAGAACTTTGACTTGAATATGGGTTAGCTTTTCAGAATATAGTTTCTGATCTTGTGCCCCAACCCTATTCTTTATTTTTAGTGTACAATGCAGTTTATCGAACTTTTATACTTCAGATGTCTTCCCTAAGACAATTTCTAGTGCTTTCCCCAACTTTGATTTCACAGTGTATATGTTCTTTTGTGGAACCTGAAATTGATTATCAACTGGCTGAGGAAGACAAGTAGAGCTTGACTGTACAAGGAGCTCTGAGTTTGTGTTTTCAGGCAGATTTGGAGCTGTACATGTAGATGCAGTGTCACTGAGAAGCTCAGGGCTTGGGTTCATTGAATGATTCTCGATGTCAAACTCATGAAGATCTATATTTTCGGCATGGTACATGTCAATCACTGTTTCTTCATCTTTTAATGTTGTCATGCTCATTTTGCTGGTTCTGCTCTGCTATTATGGTTGGTGGTTGTGCATCTAACTCTGGAGCTGCGTTTTGTCACCTAGGTAGTAGGTGGAAAACTTTGTGGTTGTGCCATTGGGAAGGTCAGTACGGATGACATGAATGGGGATAGGAATCTTATTTGTTAGGCGCTTACTCCAACACTGCTTCAAGTTTGCTTCTTCAGCTGCCAGGTACTGGATCTGAAGTGGTGGAGGTGTGCTTTCGGATGAGCTCTGTTGGGATGTGTGTTTGTTGGTGGTGGTAGACTCTGGGTTAATTTGGAAATTAGATTTTGCTGTCGTTGTGTGTGGTCCTCCTCCTCACCAAGCTCTGCCTTTGCTTGCATGCGAACGAGTAGGTTGGGGATAATGTGACCTGGATGGTAGTTGCTGGTGGTATTTGTCACACTCTTGAACTGGTTAAAGAACCTCTTTTGCTTTTCAGCATTAATGGACTGTTCACTGATAATACGGAGCATCAAGCCAGCATGAGGACCAAGGTTGTGAAAATACACCCCAATAATTTTCGAAGTGTAAGTTTCGTTGGTTTAAGTTGTGTGATTTCTTCTAAGAGAATAAAGTGGAGCCATGACTGGTTGTAGTAGCGCAGGATGAGGGCTGGTGTACGTTTCTTGTCATCAGCATAAAGAATTTTTCGCATTTCTATCAGGGTGTGAAGAAGAAGCTTCACTTTTGGAGATATTTTCCCCTGGCAGATTCTCCCAGGTATCCACACATTTTGATGATGGAAGCTTACACTCTTTGTTTCCCAGTGACAGGCGGATAGCATCTTTTAAGATCTTTGAGTGAGTATTACATGGTGTGGAATTTCAATTGTCAGTCAATGTGGTGGCTAATATCGTGCAGTGGCTCAGTTGGAAGGATTTCGTATCTCCCAAGGCCAAGATTTTTAAGGCTAGCTCGTGGTCTTGTATAAAGCAAGGCTGGCACACGCTTTTTACCCTTCATTTCATTAGCTAGGATTTGCTCTAGCTCATTATTTCCGTCGTGAAGTCCTCTTGAGGCTAGCTCTTGCTTTAGATCCTTTGTCACAATTCCACACAGTTGTTTGGGCTTTTGGAGGATAGTATTGTGGCACGAAATCACTCCCTGCAGCATTTTCTGTTGCCTATCTTTAAAAGTCGCAATGCCGCCGTTATAAGCATGATCAAGTTCATAGACCCGGCTGGAATAAATGCCACAGGTGTTACAAAAATAGTGACCACCTTTTTGATTGCCATTTTCAAATGATCTTGCTGGGTTGTCACCATCATAGAACCTCAAGATGTCATTGACTGGAATACTGTCTCCTGTATTAACAGGGTCTTTTAGTTCTAAAATGCATTGCAGCCTTGTTTCAGAGTAAGCAAGCTGTTCAATGTCACTGCTGCCACATCTGGCTCCAGTGTGCAGCTGTGGCTCCTCCACTGCTCTCTGCACACAGATAGCCTTTCCTGTCTTTGCTTGGTATTCCTCATTAGTGAGGAAAAATGCTGGATCATAAACACATAACACCAAGCAAACCATGTATCCATGGTTTGCAATCGTTGATGTGTCATGCCACAGCAACAGATATCTTGTTCTTTCTAATTTTTTAAGTAGCTCTTTCTCTCTGCTAAGCTGAGGCTTTCCTCTTGCTCACCTAATTCCTGTAGCCGCTGATTCATTTGCTGTGCTGACATATGTTGATAGTGACTGTCAGGGTTGCATCTCATGTACTCACAATGCTGTTTCAGAACTTTTGTTCTTATTTCCTTGAGAGTTATCTTCCTCCCCTCAGCAATGAATTCCTCCTTTATTTTTAAATCTTTGGTCTAAACCAGCTTTTCATACTGAGGGAAAAAATAGTTATTCAGTATATATAAATTATTGTCATACAAGTGAATAAAGCAGAATTTCTTTGTAACAAATGCTTTTAAAATCTTCCATTGTATAATTAGAATGACAGTTATACAGTACATGTAAACATGCGCAAACACAGAAACACAAGGTTTTGCCCTCTGCATGCAGGCCCGTATGCAGAAATTTTGCTGGGGGGATGCGAACAAATTTTTTTGGGACCACCTCCCCCAGACACGACGTCATTTTATCACAACGTTCATATTTTCAGGACAACATAAAAATAATAAAGTTCTGTCTTAAAAAATTTTGGTCTTAGGGTATTTTTGCTGGACTGACAAATTAGATTTTATTCTAATTTATTGTTGAGATTGTTTTACAGATAAATAAGTGTGCTTTCATGATCATTTTCCATCGTAAACTTTATTTTTATTCATTACCTTTATAATCGAGTAAACTTTGTGGACCTTCTAAGGCCGTTGGGGGGGGGGGGGGTGCGTGCACACCCCGCAGACACCCTCTGCGTACGGGCCTGGCATGTCTTACTGTAGGTGTAAAGCCACAATCTGAGTTTAAGATAGCCTTGATAAACAGCTAACAAGCAAAAGTCACTACATGTTAACTCTACTCGGTTAAATAACTTAAACGAGTAAAGAGATCATTGATGACCAGTTACTGTAAAATTTTGGACTTTGTAAATTATAACCTGGAAGATAATATTTCAACTTGGTTGTACATACTCCCAATACTCAAAAGATGTTGTGAAAAAGGCTTACTTTGTTATTGTTTTCAGTTGTTTTAAAAACAAGTATTATACTAACCTCTTTAGGAACAATCATTTCCCCAATAGTGTACTCCCCACTTTTAAGCTTCTCAGTTCGCAGTTGTTGCAGTCTGTCTGTAGTGGGCTCGGTTGGCATGCTTATCTCCCCACCAGCACTAGTCTTTTTCTTTTTCGCACATATGTTTTCTCATTACGTGGACATGGTAACTTGAACTTGCTAACACCAACACCCTTGCTGATAATAAACTCTTTGACAATTTGGCCCCCATTGCTGGCTAGATTTGATTTTGCACATTGTATTTTCTGGCAAGTGCACGCCAAGATACCACTTTCCCTGTTTTAAAACTCAAAACTTCATTAAAAAAAGCTTCTTTATACCACAACATTGTGTCTAAATTGCCTGCATGATTTTTCTTTGCCTTTTTTGTATAGCTTTATTCTCTAACTCCTCTTTTCTTCTTTTTGCAGATTGTTTGGTTTCAAAGGAGGTAGCAAGTCGATCACGCTGCCATGCCGTGAGTCAATGACTACCACCATAACACCTAGACAACATAAGATAAAACAAGACTTTACCAAAGTTTAAAATAGCTTGTTTAAACTTAAATTCGTATTGGACATTGAAATGCAAGCTCTTCAAAATTTAATGTTAATAGAAACAAAAAAAAAAATGGTTCCCACAAGTATGGTATGAAAATATGAAAATTATGGTATATTTCAGCCGAAAAGAGAATTTTAAGTACACTTATATATATATATATATATATATATATATATAAGGGAATAGAGAAGTGATCCTGTAAGCAGAAAATATGACGTCTTCGGCGACTAACCCATCTCCAAGGCTGATCTCATCACGTTTATAACGTAGATGATTCTATGGCCTTATTGTAGGAATATTGCTTTTTAATTTATCAGCTTCATTATTGGCCGTAAGTACTGGGTTTGCTTTAGCAATTCCTTTTAATCTTGCTGACTTCACAGAAAAGTAAGCCTTGGTAACACAGTGTCTTATAGCACAGCCTATGTAGTTCGAGAAGGTATGCTCGTCCTTCCTGGCAGGTGATAATTTCTTCCAGCTTTCTGTTGAAAATTCCTTCAGAAATGTTGATTTATCTGTCAGCTTCCTTGTATTCCATTTGTTAATGGTAGTTTAAAGGGCTGGAAGATGCTTGCTGAAATAGCAAAAGTCCTCTTGCAGTTGGCCTTCTGTAGCTTCTATGAACTGTTTATACTCTTCTTGTAAAAGACAAGCTTTATATCTAGTGCTGCTCTCGTTCGTTTCTTTCCCGAAAGCTGCTCTAACTTTCCTTGACACTTCCAAAGCCACGACCTCTGCAAGCCCACAAGTGTTCGGACTCAAAAATGTCTCGGCCATCGGAAAAGGCTATTAAATGCAACGAGTAATTGCCCAAGTTGATTTTAGTTTTTAAAAAAACTGTTCAGTGATTTTAGTGAGCAAAGCTATGGTAAAACTTTTGATAAAACACTTAAAACCTATTAATTCGAAAACTACAATCTTATTCAAACTTCCCGCCTAAACTAAAGGGCATGCGCAAAGTGAAGTTCCTGTGCCAATAATCTAGAGGGCACTATAGAACTAGATGAAGATCTGTGCTCAAAAAAAGTCCTATAGCTGGCTTCATTGCGATTTCACCTCGAAAATAACGAACAGAACGTAAACACACAGCGTCTTTTTTTCAATATTTTATTGACTTGGGTTATATAACTGAAATCGCATTAACAAAGTTAGGTAAATCATTTAACTTACGAAAGGTTTGAGAAGGAACTCACACGTCTCTCTTTTTGCCCAAAAGCCTAACCTTGCAGGGTCGTAACGAGGTGTATGGGATCATGGATCAACGATAAAAAATGGGCTGGGATCAGGGATCAAAGGGCCGGGATCAGGGATCAGAAGAAAATACGGGATCAATTTCTCGATATCTTTAATTTGACTTGACACGATTTAAAAAATTCGGTTTTTTTACTAAAATTGCTTCTATCGCGGCATGTTTCAGTCACGAGAACTATCCTCGTCCCTTCTGAAAAGAACTGTTTACATTACCTGCTAAGTGATACTCGTGTGTCAGTCAGAAATGTTAAACGTGACAAGTTTCGAATTACATACCATTTAACTCTTTCTACCCTGTAATTTGATTTTTATTTTGCATCACTTTATGTTCTGCTATTTCTTCGCGAGCAAAGTCAAATGGGGAAGAAAAACAAACGAAATTCTTCGCATTCACGCTCACGTGTAAGAAAGTAAGTAACTGAACATAAATGCTAATCCTGCTCAAACTGTAATCAACTATTTCAGTAAGTTTTGAAAATACTCGGTAATCTGACTTTCCAGATCGCCAAAGCCCACGGCGCCATAATTATCACCGTAACAAACACGAGAAACACAGGTTGTAAAGCACAAGATGTTTGATCCACGTGAAATTTTTTTCATGGCCTTTCCGAAAAGTAACGTTTGAGTTTGATAATGTTAGCCAGAAAGTGATTGAATCGTGCAAAGAATGTCTAATCAAGTCTGCTGAGTGCCATTTTAGCTGTTACGAGTGCGGCCAAGATGGGAAAATTTGTGAAGAGTGCGAAACCCTTGGCTATAAGAGAGTTGATGCACTTTTCCACAAATGTAGACGCTGCCAACTTTTAAATTTGAATTGCGCTTGTCTTCACGAGCTCTCTTGGGTGTCTGACTCAGAAGCTGCCCAGAGAGCTCACATGAACACAATTCAAGATTCGAACAAGAAGCTGCCTGTCCCAGACCCGCAACATGATCTGAAACTATTGAGAAGCTGTCTCTTCAATTACTGGACTTTTGTTGACAGCCATATGATTAGCTTAAAGCTACTCAGATGTGCCCGTGAAGACAGCAACGGAGAAATTGCTCGTCCAGTTGCGAAGCTACTACCTCGTATTTGTTGGAAAAACAAAGATCAGATGAATATGTCTACTGCAGTAGCTATCTTCAAAGCCAAGCTACTGGACGTAATACCTGATGACCCATTAACATCTAATCTAAGGTTTTGGCGTCAAAATCCTGCAAAGAGCGTGTTCAAGTTTCCAACTGCAGTGGCATTTTCGCCCAAGCACAGCATTTTAGCCATTACTGATAAGTCCACCTCTACTGTCTTTATAGCCAATTTGCACAACCCTGCTTTTGTTATTCTGATTGCACGTCCCAAAGATGGCATCTCCAGTCCAGTTGGCATTGTTTTCAAAGATTGCCAAATTATTGCCAACTCTGGCACCTCGAGTTCATTTAAGATCATCGTAATTTCATCTGTTATAAAGAAAAGTCGGGCATTATTGCAAGTCAACCTTGAAGAAGATGAGCGTGAAGCAGGTGGAAACGAGGAGCACATCCGAACAGCAAAGGTGAAGGTTCACAATGTCCACCTCTGGTCAACAGCGGGAGATGTACAACTGGGATGCCTAACTACACTTACCACCAAAGCATCTTTGCAATCAGAGGAAATTGCACTTGGTACAACCGTTTTCGTTCTGAGCTACAACAAATCACTGTTTAAAGTCTCCGTTTGTTTACAATCACAAGCAGAGGCGATACATTGCACAGGTTGAAGTGTTCCATACTTTTTCTAATGGCCAGCCTCTAAGCGTGTGTGAAGCAGATGAGGGGATCTTTGTTGGACTGCACAACTATGGAATTCAGCTTCTTCGATATGCCCAAAGGCAAAGCCAAATGCATGTTACAGATGTCGTGCGCAAAACACCATCGTTAATATTTGGAATCGCACGAACATGCGAAAAGCTTGTCTTTTCAGATGCGCAGGACAACACAATCAATTTTTGTTGTGAAGGCAACATCTCCAAAACGGTTGGCTGAGAATATGGCAGTAGAGATGGGTTTGCTCCTTCCTTCAGTTCACCATCGAGCTTGGCTTCGTGTGGCGAAAGCGTGTTTGTATGCAATACCTACAACAAAGCATTAAGACTTGTTTGAAGTCTACAAAGTTACAAGCGGCTGGGAATCAAAATAAATGCCTTCATAGAGCTCTTCCAGCTAGACGAAGATGTGCCTTATTCTGTGGAATCGGTGTCTCTTCAAGATGGCATAGCAGTTCTCGAGGATGTGAAAACCGCAATGAAGGATATTGAACGGAGTGCTTACTATCGTACAGGGAAACGATGCCCACAAGGTCCTGATCTGGCTTTTACAAAGCCGACGAGAGATTCGTTCGAAATGCTGTACAAGTCCTTCAAGGGCATTGATGACTATCTGCAAGACAACAACTTGTTGCACCTGTTGGACGAGCTCTCCTTTGCAAGCTTCACAACGTTAGATGTGGAACATTTCTTTTCCAGCATGAGAACACCCAGGCGACCGACGCCAGACATGAGGGACTACGCCATTCGCAGGCAAATGTGCATTTTGGAATCTGTGGAGAAGACGTACCAGTCATCATTTGTTTTTTACACGGGTCCACAGAGTCATTAAAAGAAACGAACTGTAAAACTTAAAGAACCTGAATGATTGCCAATAATTTATGTTTTTGCTGTGTTTCCCTGGGTTAAGAAAATTAAAACAATATTCAAATACTTCGCTGCTTGGAAATGATGTATAAAATCTTATGTCACTTTTGTCGTTTTTGAAATTTTCGTAGCTAAATTCGTTTTTTTGGTCTTCATATTTTTTAATTCTTTCTTCCAAACAATGAAGCCTTGCAGTTAGTCCTTCATTTTCTTTTTCCAACTCCTGAATTTTTTCTTGTAACATCTGAACTTCATTATTTTGCACACAGTCACAGCTAACAAGTAGTAATGTATGCCCCTTGAACGCCTTTTGCTGCGTTCTGATTGGTCGGAATGACGTCATAGAAAAGTGGTCAGCGGAGACCCTCATAAAAAGAGCAATGCAAATAACAATGGAAGTGTCGGAATGACGTCATAGAAAAGTGGTCAGCGGAGACCCTCATAAAAAGAGCAATGCAAATAACAATGGAAGTGATGAGTGACTGTAATTAACCCCATACGAAGTTTGTAATTAACCCCATACGAAGTTTGTAATTTACCCCATACGAAGTTTGTAATTAACCCCATACGAAGTTTGTAATTTACCCCATACGAAGTTTGTAATTTACCCCATACGAAGTTTGTAATGAACCTCATACTTGCATCATGACAATAGGAATGAAAAAAGCAGGGTCATCTTGAAAATCTATGCTAAAAATAGTGTGAAAGTGTATGGAAAAACCTTCGGTAGCTCAGAAGGTAGAGCTGTGGACTTTTAATCCATGGGTCGCGGGTTCGAGCCCCGTCCGAAGGGAATGAAATTTTTTAAAAAAGGCACACCAACGTTTTCTTGTTAAAAAGAGTATTTTATTGACATTTATTTACATGGTTTGTATTGGAAAACGAAGCGAGTCTCTTTGTGTTGATAAAGTTCATGTCGCGGGACAATCCTTGCTTGGCTCGTAGCCATTGTACAAAATGATAGCATTCCACTTTGGGGCAATGATGCCGGAACGGGTCGAGATGATAGCCACACGAGGCGATGGTGGCTAGTCTGGTCATATCGTTGAATTTCGGGCAGCCTATCAATTCTAAATTGAAGGATGGAATACCAAGACGATGTAAAAAGTTTTTTTCAAAGTGTCCACCTTTGTAAGCCACATAAGGACGATCCGTGGGTAGGTTTGAATAAAGTTCGAGAAAGTCTTTGGCGAGATGACGAGGCGACCGGCACCTTTGAGGTGGATTGTAAGGTAAACCGTGGATACGATGGTAGACGTAGTCAATAGTCTTGCAAGCATTAGGATCGTGACGAGGATACGGTTTGGAGGGATAATAATGGTAGGAGTCGCATTGCGTCCCGTCGTGATTGCACCAAGCCACTTCACGTATGACAAAGTTAGAATCCACACAATATCCTTCGAAATCCAATACAAGTCCCACTTGCTTTAAAGTTTCTAAGCTTTTGGTGGTGGGAAATCGAGCCATTGAAAATAACGGCACGACGGAGTGTTCTTGCACGCTAAGAAAAATCGGTTAGGGTTCTTAGCGGTAGCGCTCTTGTTCAGTTTGAGCTCGTGGTAGCCTTCTCCCGTACAATGACACGTGAAGGGAAGACTGCAAGTCAGATCCGGGAAAGGTTGTGCTTTATAGCTGGGATGTAGGTCACGTGCTAATCCTTGGGACCAATCCTCGACGCGGTCCAGTCCGCAGAAGAAGACACACGGTTTCACAGGACATTTGGCGTAGTTCCATCCTTTAGGGGAGGTCTTATATTCTAAGAAGATACCGTGAAACGGGCAGTAACAAAGTGGCGGTAAGGTAGGCTTGGGTAGAGGAGCTGGTGGTTCAGGTTGGCAGAGCTCCAAAATACTTTGAACGGCCCGATCACATTCTTCTTGAATAACGCGTTCTTCTTCTTTTTGAGCGTTGTGCAGTTGTGGGGTAGGATACCCTTCATGAAGAGCCAGCCGATCACTCAAATTAGTGACTTGCCCACCATCGCGATGGCGTTGTTGGCGAACTTGTTCACGGGCTAAAGCTTGATCAAAAGAGACCGGAGGATAACGTCTCGTCGCCATACTTGTTTAACAATGAAGAGCGCTGGAAGCCGACCCGCTTTATGAAGTCCGACCTTACGTCCAAACGAGGCTCGAAGGTGAGGTCATCGTCCATATTAGGGCAGAAGGTCGTTGAAGGTGAGGAAAAGTACGATCACGCGAGATGCTGTTATCCCGCTATAAAAAGGTGACCTTGGGAAAGAAAAGAGATCACTCGTCCACGTGTTGGATCATGGAAGGCTACCGACGGTTGTGCTGGTGGTTATTACGAACGTTGTCTCGTGGGTTTTTGAGTCCTCGTCAGGTCAGCGAGGTCAAAGCGTGGGGTCCTGGTCCTGGTCAAGACCAGGCTCACTTGACTGTGTTTGAGACCCTGCACCGTCAAGGCCTGCATTGGGGTCGTTGGGTGATGTACATTCAATGGCTCTGTCAGCATTACACTTCGTCTGAAGCGTACCGGTGTTTTCGGGATATAAAAGATCGTTATGCCCGAGACTTACCTAGCTTGATAGGGTTAGTGCTCCGATCGGTGGTGTGGACGCTCTTGCGGAGACATCCTCCTCAGGATGGGTGTTGTTCGGAAGAATAAGAAAAAAAGCATAAATAAACAACATGCGATTCAAACCCTATACCGCGATCCAACCCAGCCTGGTAGTTTAGGCGGGGTGCATCGATTTGCGCGAGCGCATCGAAAAGCCTGGAAGGATGCCAAACGGGCGTTGGAAGGCGATCTTGCCTATACGTTGCACAAACCTGTACGACGACGATTCCCTACCTTACGTGTACGTGTCATGGGTATGGATCATCAATGGGTGGCGGATCTGGTGGACATGCAAAAACTGGCGTCTAAAAACAAAGGATACAAGTACCTGTTAACGATCGTGGATGCCTTGTCCAAGTATGCGTGGGTTCAACCCCTGAAAGAGAAGACGAGTACAAACATGGTGCAAGCGTTTCGGGAAGTGCTGAAACGAGCTTTCCCTCGCCACCCTCGACGTCTGCAGACAGATGAAGGTAAAGAGTTTTACAATGCCCCATTACAACGATATTTCCAACAAAACAAGATTCATCATTTTTCGACGGCTGGGGATACGAAAGCGGCGCTAGTAGAACGATTTAATCGAACGTTAAAGGGACGTATGTATCGGTACTTCACAGCCGCCAACACGTTACGGTATGAGGATGTATTGCAAGAATTGGTCCAAGGGTATAATGCAACACCCCATCGCAGCATCAAGATGGCACCACAAGACGTGACTAAAAGTAATGAAGCCAAAGTGTGGGAAACATTGTACGGTAGGACCAAACCAAAAATCCGTACACCTCCTTTTCAAGTTGGCGATCGAGTTCGATTGAGTCAACTACGTCGCCCGTTTAAAAAAGGATATTTACCAGGATGGACGGAAGAAGTGTTTGAAGTGAGTCGTGTAGTGATAGGCGAACCCATCACCTATAAAATCAAAGAACTCGACGGGACTCCCGTCAAAGGCACCTTCTACGAGCAAGAGCTACAGCGAGTGCAAGTCGGAGACGACACAGTGTGGCGTATCGAGAAAGTATTGAAACGGCGTGGTAATTACCTGTATGTGCAGTGGAAAGGCTGGCCTAGCAAATACAACAGTTGGATACGAAAAGAAGACATAGTATGAACTCAGAGGAATTTCACATCGTGCTCCCGAGCACAGCGTCCAAAAAAGAGTTTACGAATAACACAGCCAATCAATACAAAGTGCGCTTACCTCAACAAGTACGACTCACAGGTAATCAGTGGCGAGTGGGGCTGGCGAGTATTTCCCTGCCGGATAGCGAGGCTAATGTGTATGACCTTGTCTCTGAAACAACAACGTTAATGGCAATACAATGGTCCTTGATCAAGCCGGTTGGTGCCTGGGCCCATCATGATACGAGGTTGACCCTGAAGCAGTTGAAAGGATTAACATCGGTGACGAATGGAGAACAGTTCATGAGAGTGATAGTAGATGCGTTAGAACAAGCGAGACTGAAGACAGGAGGATCAGGGGCCTCGTTTGAGACTTCTGATGGGGAGAAGTTGTACTCCACGTTTCGATGGGTGACACGTGGCGAGTCGTCGGACTTACTGGTAGATAACAATAAGATTCACTTTAATACGACATGGACAAATACGCCGAAAGTGAGTATTCATATGACGCTAGCCCTCAAAATGGGATGGGTCAAGAAAAAAGAAGGTCAAGACGCCTATGAGTTGGGTCCGAACTTACTCTGTGAAGCGCACGATCGAACCTATAGTACTGACCCGAATGTAGTGAAAGTAATGAGATCGGAGAAGAAGGAACCCATTTCGTGGAAAGTCACACCCGATAAACAATATATGCTACTCAGTGCGAAATGTAATTGGCGATTCAGTCATTTGAACAATGCATTTCAGAGTATTGGAGGGTCCCCTAATCGATCGTTGTATATCTACTCGAGTGTAGGAAGCAGTATCATTGTCGGAGGTCAAATGGTGGATATGTTGCGAGAAGTACAGTACAAACGAGAAAGTAAAGGGACTACCTATTTTGAACCATTGCGTATTCAATATCATCCCGTGCGCAATCCTGTGATAGATGTGATTGAAGTACAAATTGCTGAAACGGATGGGACACTGGCGAATCTGAGTCCTAACCAACCTACCTCGTTAACGCTAACCTTTAAGAACGGGGTATAAATAGCAGCCAACAAAGGTTCTGTCATTATAAAAAAGATATTGCGGAGAGAGAGAGAGAGAGAGAGTTTGAGGAACGATGAGTTTACGACGGTACACACCGTACAATACACAACACGGACAAGGGTTGTCGAGCGTGATAGTTCCTTCCCTGCAAGAGATTGTCAAAGAAGGATTAGACGAAAGTATCAAGAGTATCGCGGGTGAAAAAATCTTGCGCCAAGCCACCTCAGCCTTTAAAAGAGCAGCTACTCAAGGCATCAAACGAAAAGCGAGTCAAGCCATAGCAGGAAACACAAAAGCAGCTAAAACCGCTCGAAAAATACGTGATATCTTTGGATGAACCCTATTCGTAATCGTCCCCGGTTTCAACGGGGGGTGCGGAACAATCCAGGCGCACAACGTGGGGGATTTATTTCTGCTATACTCCCTACCAATCTCCTGGCGGTTGCCCACGGTCTTGGAAGACGGCAAAGAGGGGGTACCATCTCACCGTGGGCGATACCACCCCCAGAGGTGATGGACGCGTACCGCATGGCATCGCACGCGGCTTTAAAAGGAAGACGGCGTCGTCGATCACGTCGCAGATCGCGGAAGATCTACTAGAGAGAGAGAGAGAGAGAGAGAGAGAGAGAGAGAACATGGAGACCGTGAATCAACCTGGTTCGAAACAAGCCGTGTCGAGCAACGTGCAGCTGTTTACAGTCCCTAAAACAGATACGAGTATGAAAGGGTATAGGATTCTGGATTTTATGCCCGTCTCGGACAATCTCACCCCCGCTGAATTTCTGATTACCAGCACCGATTCGTTTGTGGATTTGAGTCGTTCGTACTTTGCGGCCGACGTTCAACTGGTGAAAAATGATGGGAATGCTATTGCGGATGCCGATACACTGTTCCCTACCCCAGGCCTCATCCATACCATGATCAAACAGTTCACTGTGCACTGGAACGGGACCTTGATCAACCCTCAGTCGGATACATATCCATTCAAATGGTACATCAACACTGTATTGAATTACACTCCCCAAGAAGGCAACACCATTTTGCAACCCGAAGGATGGTTTCCTCAAACAGCATCGACAGGTCTCGTACCTTTGGATTTTCCTGTTCCCCTCACCGCCAACAACATAAACACAACAGCGAACGGAGGTGATGGTCATGCTGATTATGCAGGCCTGTCTGACGAACAAAAAAGTGCTGTGCTGGCTTCTCACAAAGAAAAAGCAAAATATACAAACAAAAAATGGAACACGTTCTACTTCAAACCCATGCACGAGGTGTTTTATATGGGTGAAGTGGTGCCTCCCGGTATTGAAATGCGGTTTACGTTCAAGTTCCACGAACCTAACTTCTACTTGAACGGTGTGGGTGCTGAAGGAAAACTAGGTAAAGATCACCTGAAACTACGATTCTATTTGTGTCAGCTAACGCTCAGTCCCACGCTGTATAAACAAATCGAGTCGGCTCGCCATTCTGGACGTCAAGATGTCAAGTATGCTGCCGTTCGCAGCGATGTTCGGGTGTTTACGTTGGGAACGGGAGAGACCCGCTTTAATGAAAGCAATCTCTTCCAAAGCCGGATTCCAGACCGTATGGTGGTGGGGCTACTGCATCCCAACTCTTACAATGGAGATTATACTTACCATCCCTATGCCTTCCAAAAATTCGGTGTGCAAGAGATGAAACAACTGATTCATGGTGAAGAATATCCTTACCGTACCTTGGAATTGACTCACAACAGCAACCAGAAAGACATGAACGGGTACTGGCGGTTTCTACAGGCGGCAGGGTTTGTGGCCAAAGGAAAAGCGTGTATGATCACTCCAGAAATGTGGGGCCACGGACATTCGTGCACCCTCTTCATGTTCGACAACACAGCCAATGGGGATGCGGATGGCCCCATGTTGAATCCTCGACAGAAAGGAGACGTACGTCTCGAATTCACTTTGGGTGCAGCCCAGAACCACGCTATAAATGTATTGATCTGGGGTGAATTTGAAAACATCTTGACGGTGGATCCGAACGGAGCAGTGTTGTACGACATCTACAGTTAGACAAATGGAACACGTGGCCGTAACCAACCTCGAACTAGAAGCGTTGGCGGATCAATTCCCGTCGTTGACACCGTATTTTGTGGGGGTGTTTGCAGCGGACACGTTACCGTCATCACCAGTCCGGTCCCGCCCTCAAGCCTACATTGTGAACACCGATCCTAAAGATCAACCAGGAAGACACTGGATCGCTCTGTGGACAGAAGGAGACGCGTGTGAAAAAATGGACAGTTACGGTTTACCTATACAATA
>JAOBBB020044900.1:0-14741 GCA_025331005.2 Zoanthus gigantus
AATTTGAATTGTGAACCGTATATAGCGGACTATCTAAGACCCTCAATACAGCAGTCAATTGTAAGTCATTGTAAAGCACCTTTGATCAGATGTAATGGAAAGGGCGTTATATAAATGGTAAATATTATTATTATTAGAAGAATTTATTTTATTGCAAACATTTAGGTGAACGCGGTATCATTTGACAAAATCGCCAAATTGACGGACTTTTTATACCTCAAATCAGGAAAAAGTAGCCGGCGATGAAACGTGAAGTAGCCGGCGGAGCTCCAGCGGTCGCCAGCTTGTTCTGAAAGCTCTGAGTGACTTACTCGCCTCCATACAAAACGACATTAAGAAATTACATTATAATAATGCTAGAACTTTTACTGCTCTGTCATATTTGTATTTGCTCCAGCTCTTAGGCTGGTTTGGAATAAACTGACTCGGACTGCAAGAGTAAGCAATATCGAAAACGATAATATGAACAAAAACCAAATAATTACTGCTTTAGAAAATTTTTGATAGAGTTTCTTAACAAACAAGAAAAATTGTCTTCATGTCATATATTTGCAATTTTGTCATTTTTGCTTGTTTTAACGGTAAGAATAAAAATTGTGCGAATTCTACTAATATTTGTTTTTCCAAAGGAGTTTTACCGAGATTCGTACTGCTCGAGTGCCTTATAAATTAATGTTGCTTTGATTTTGACATTATCAGGAAAAAGAAGCTTTACAATGTAAATTGTCGCTAACGGAAGACGAGCTGAAGGTAATTTTGAAGATCTTTTTTTTGTGTCAGTAACATCTTCATGTCACAAATCGCCAAGGATGATATTTCTTATTCCACACAACAGTACCTGTAATAATGATAATGATAATAATAATGATAATGATAATGATAATGATAATGATAATGATAATGATAATGATAATGATAATATTAATGATAATGATAATAATAATGATAATAATAATGATAATGATAATGGTAATGATAATGATAATGATAATATTAATGATAATGATAATAATAATGATAATGATAACGATAATGATAATGATAATATTAATGATAATGATAATAATAATGATAATAATAATGATAATGGCCGTTTTTATACTAGAGACGGCTATGACGTCTAGATGACCTTAAGCTCCTAAGACGTCCTATACTTTTAGTATAAAGTCGAGAGAAAATGCAGACGGCTTAGACGTCTAAAATTAAGGACATCAAAACGATGCCCTTATCGTCGACCTTCTTTTGCCAGACGGCTTAGCAGTCAAGAATAAAGATGAGACGCCCAGAAAAAGACAGCCTTGCTAACATGAAACCGAAGCTCGATGCACAAATCCGAGTGTGGACTAGTTATGTAGTTTCCCGCCTAAATGTCATTCTCGTACTCAGATCCCACTCGTTATATCTCGCCAAAGGTCCTCAATAAGGCCATCTCGTCTTTATACTAGACGTCCTTAAAAATTATACGTTAAGGTCATCTAGACGTCTTAGCCGTCTCTAGTATAAAAACGGCGAGTGTGTGAAGCTAGGTGAACATTTGGCTATAATTGGGTGGAGTAATACTTCAACATGGTAATTCACTAATTGTAAACTTAAATTTTGATCTATTTGGACTACATATTGGTAGATATGTTAATAATTGGTGGGTGTAGCATAAAATATCAAAATGGAAGCGGAGCGATGACCTATTTGGTAGAAGTTTGAAAATATAAATAATTACCACGCAGTGTTCGTTTTCAACAAACTTCCAGTGCGCTACAGAGAAAGAAAGCCCGCAGCTACGCAGTTACGCGTCTATTCTTTACTAGTTTCTTACATATTTAATAATTACCACTTTCAATTTTAAATTTGTAAGTTTACCAAAAAAGATTTTTCTTAATCCTAGCTCCAGGAAGTTCTGTACATCTATTGCCGCAAGGCAATCATTTACTGCCGTTCAGTTTTCAAGTTCCAATGTCTGCCTTGTCGTCATTTGAAGGGACCCACGGTCGAATATATTACTGGCTCAAAGCAGGAGTTACGCGGCCTTCCCAGCTTGATGTCACGACAAAGCTGACTTTTAGTGTGACACAACAAACTGACCTAGGCGAAAACCCAAAATTAAAAGTAAGTAGTTTAAAAGTTTAACATTTTATTAGCTATTACGAATCAATGGTTAAAGCAGGAGCCATTACCAGGAGCGTGATTCTCCCATACTGGGTCTGGCCATCAGCACAGTCGCAAAAGTACAGTCGCATAACGTTTTTAGATTTCCTTTTTCCGCGAAACAAACAAAGGGTGTCGTATCTAACCAATCGCAATGTGAGATTTTATTACGTCACTCCATGCAGGAAATCGTGGACCGTGCCAATAGTTTGTCCACCATATTTTTCGCTTTTGTGGCAGTCATCATGGTAACTGATTTTCGCGGGAAATCGGGATCCAAAAATAGACACTTTTGTGACCGTGCTGATGGCAGGATGTACCTTACAATCACGCTCCTGGTAATGGGCTCCTGGTTAAAGTCAAAAAAGAACCATTTTTACAAATGGATAATTGTGCATATTTGGTCAAACAGAAGAATCGCAGTAAACATCACAGTTTTTTAGATTTGATTGGAACAAACAGAGGGAAATAAAGATTATTACTTGTTTCATTCAAAACCTGCCTTTTTCTATTCGAATGCGGTCAGTGTTATAATAATAATAATAATAACAATAACAATAACAATAACAATAATAATAATTATTATAATAATAATAATAATATTAATAATAATAATAATAATAAATACGTAATGACAACTCCCTACAGGGCTTTTCAGTGTCATATTAAAATCCTCCTCTGTCCCAGTTAAGAATCCCAACTGGTAGGAGGTAAACCAGTTGGCTATTCGTGGTGAATTTGTTCCTGGGACTCGCCGAGGACAAATTCATTCAGTAGTCCCAGTCGGGGATTTGAACCCGGGTCTCTCGCATTCAAATCCCCATTTCTGGGGGAGGGTGGGGTCAATATTGCCCGAGTTGTTTTTCATTATGTGGCTGTAACGTCTAGTTCTAAAGTTCAATTTACTTATAACTAAATTCTTAGGAAAATGTTCTGTCAAAGGAGGAATTGCAGACAGGATGCTGTTTATTCCAGAAATCCTTGATCGTTAAAGCAAAATTAGACAGATCCTGGTTCAACTGCGGAAGCGAAGTTCCGGTTTCACTAACCATTGACAATGGACTCAGTCGAAACTTAAAAGATATTTCAATGCATCTTGTTCAAGAATTGTTATATATTGCAAAAACAGGTAAGTTAACAGTTCACAAACTCTTATTTACACACTTCTTTTCTTTATAAGAATCCAGTTTATAAGAATCACGAGGCTCAGATTTCGGAAATTTTAAGAAATGGTTTAAGAATCATACTGAGGCTCGACCACTCTAGTTTCACTGCTTCGACAAAATGAGGACCTATTTTGAAACTATTATTTAAGAATTATTTAAAAATTATATAGGGCTCAAAATGTCAAAATTTTAAGAATCGCGAGGTTCGGGAAAAAAAGTACTATTCTTATAAAAAAAAAAATGTGTGTATCTTAAACCTGTCTCCGAAATAAATCATAAATTCAGTTATCGCAAATGGTTTACATATTGCAGTGCTTTTAGCTTTCATCTGCGTTAAATATTTCTCAGCATATTAAAAAAGTAACTTTATAACTTACACTTTATTCCAATCCGTATAATAGAAGTTAATTGTTTTCTTTCTGTTTAAAGGTCTTTAAATATTTGTACGAAGTGAAATAACAATAATTAAAATGACAATTACGTCTAACTTGTTGTAACCATGATATGCATTATTTCTGCTTTATTTAATATCTGTATTCCATACTGAATTCCAGGCAAAGTAAAATCTGAAAGAAACGTAATAAAAACAGTTACTGTAGATGGAGTACGCCGTCGAGAAACGAAGCAGTTTGATCAAACGCATTTCGCCATCCCTTGGAATCTTCCCCCATCAATGAGTCATTGTCCGTGTATAAATATCGACTACAACATTCAGGTGAGAAAACTTATCTTTTAGTTTAACTTTTTATACATAGTCAAACCATAAAGCGGTGGCCTATATATAAATAGAAACGTTTACGGTGGCAAGTTAGTGCAGATTGTAAGATCTCTGCCTTTGACTCACAAGATCCTAAAGTTTCAAATTCGAATCTTGGCTCTGTCAAGATTTTAGCATTTAAGTGGCATTCTTCCTTAGACAGAATCCTAAAGTTCTAGATTCGAGTTTTGGCACTGCCGAGATTTTCACATTTCAGTGGCATTCTCCCATGAAATGTACCCCCAAGTCCCAGATTCGAACCTTGGTGTTGTTTTGAGTAATATATTTTTCTGCCACCGTTGACTCAACTTTTTCATCCTTAGGAAGTCGATTAAGGAAGTGTTAGATAGCTTCTGCTGGGAATTAACTTTGATGGATTCGTTTCTGTTCACAACATTGGGATTTTTTAAGAGGGTCCTGAAGGGGTAAAATGAAAATTGGGATTGGCAGGTTTTACCCTGGGAAAATGGGGTTCAAGCCACACTGGGGCTGGGATTTGGTCACTGGGAATGGGAAAAAATATTAAAAATCAAAAATGAGAATGGGATTTGATAATTGCGAAGTGGGATTTGGGAAAAAAATGAACTAGGAAATGGGATTTGTACGCAAAAGCCCCCACCCCTACCCCCTTCAGGACCCTAAACCGGAGATATGTGCCGGTTCGAATGAGCCCGTATGTTCTTAAAAGGTTTAGCTATGAATATAAAAACCAAGATTTTAGGAGTATTTTCTCACCTTCCTGTCACCAGTAGCAAATATGTAAAAGCCTGCTCCAAGCATGGCTGGAAATGCATGTGATCCGAGGGTGGAAAAGTTTCCATTAATATACGCTGCTATGAGTATAACTGTGATTATGTAAGCAAAAGTGATTTGCTTCTAAATCTTTTAACTTATGGAGCTGAACCAGAACTGCCTCATCATCGCATCATCAATCATTAATATTTTGTCCTTCTCGACGCACTCGTTTTTTGCGACGTTTTGGAGAAGTGGAACTGTTAAGGCCGCTACACACTAGCCGAGTTTTTGTCGCGAAGCTCCCGATTTTTTGACGCCGACAAAAAATCGGCCTGTGTGTGGTAGTTCCCGACAAGTTTCAGACAAGATTTTTTGTCGGGAACAGAGACTGTGCATGATTGATCCAAAAACGTCGGCCGATAAAAAAAGTCGGTACGTGTGTGGCCGATTCAGCCAAATTGTTGGGAGCCAGTATTCGTGTAGATAATCGAAAGTATTTGTTCTTCAGGAGTTTTCTGGAGGAAGCAAACTTTGCTTTTGCCTGGTCGATACGGGTCTCGATTTCGGCCTTACCCATATTTACATCGTTGTATTGAGTACCCAAAACGTGGAACGGTTAGGACTTGATAACTGTTTTGTCATCAATTTTAATAATGGATTTTGGTAAGACGGAACTTGGAGTTTGATGGCTTTTGCCTTTTGCTATTCGGGAGTTTTGCTGAAGTTTGATACCATCGTTTTTGTTTTGGTCGGTTTGACTGAGAGCGAATATGATGAACATGCTTTATGAAAAATCCAGGTGCACAAATTATTGATTTAGCTTTTTGCTACCTTTACGGTAACTCTTTAATACTCACGCGGCACTTAGCATACAAAACACTTGACAAAAAACCTTGAAATTAAAATAAATTCTAAAACTTATTAGAAATTAATGCATCTATCTTCCTCCAAAAAATCAAGGTTTGCCCACTGAAAAAGCGGATTTTTAAAACAGCAAACATTTTATTAAGACAGCATGACCGTTTGACTATTATTTCTTTCTCCAGATCCATGTTAAGTATTCCAGAACGTACCACAAAATGGGTACTCTATCATTTCTCGTGGCAACGCCACCCTGTCCGCCCCACCGACGCCTTTACAATAGGGTTAGTTGGCCTATTGTTGTTCATGCCCCTCAAAACGGTAACTCCCCAGGGATGTCTCCCTGGGGAACGCCTAAAGCTTCGCCAAGAATGTCTCCTAAGCTATCCCCGAGAGTGTCTCCTAGAGTATCCCCAAGAGCTTCTGCAAAGAATTCCTCGAGACCATCACCACGAACTTCACCCTCTGGTACCCCTAGATCGTCCCCAAAATTATCCCCATGCCTCTCTCGACGGGGAAGATGGCCAACCCCACGTGGATCACCGGTATTGAAGTAAGTATATATACAGACATGACACCTAAAATGTCAATAAATATCATACTAGAAGTAATCATTGATTAGTGAAGTGCGTTTAATTTTGATTAAAACAGCTAAGGTAAGGAAACTTTATTTATGCTATTTGTAGAAAAAATTTTTACGATTTCAGAAAAACAACATTTCTTCCAATATAAAGTCTTGCACTGTTCTCTTCTTACAAAAAGATAGCTGAGGCTGCCTGTGTAACATCAAGTTTTTCTGTCTGCGGTTCGACTCTCCCATGCTCACTCGAACATCTTTTCACTCATTAATAAAAAATCTTCCTCCCTTAACTCCTGATCAAATGTGAGGTATTAAATTTCCTTGAGCATTTCCTTTCGGGTTTTAACAAAAGGTTGCTTTAAAACTTCCCAAAAGCAAGATTACCAAGTTAGTTATCAAAATTTTAAAATTTTGAGTCACGTTAGTTTTATATTTCAGTTTTAGTTTCATAAGGAAAAAATGAGTGTACTTCGCTCAGAACGATATAGACCACCTTTATAATTTTGACATTTATTTCTTACATTCAGGCTGTTAAAGTCCCTATATCGCTTTTTTTTATCTTTTAGACTACAAGTATTGTCATTTATGAACTCAGAATTCGAAAAACCAAAGAAAATTTCCGCATCTAAGTATGCTTTTTTATCAAAAAAAGTTAGGAACTTAAATTTTGACCGAGTGACCGTAATTTTGATTAGAAGTATTTTGGTCTCCAACTCTCTAGGAAGTACTGGGACTGTACTGTAGTGGCTTAAGGGAAAATGTAAAGTTTTCAATCCTCTAAAACTAAGAATTCTTTTTCTTATGATATAAAATCACCTACGAACTTACAATGAGCTGCATTTGTAGCAAGTGTTAACGCTAATGCAGTCTTTGTTTAAAGTTTCGTTGCTTAGCAACTAAGCAAGAGAAGATGTGATTTGTGTGTAATCGAATCGATGTTTCTTCGTGTTTATGTGTGTGGCACATACGGCTGCATCTACAATCTCTCTCCAACTTTTGTGATCTCTTCGGTTAAAAGCTCTGCAGTTGTCCATGATCCCCAACCCAGTTTTTCCCTTTCTGTTTCTGCGGTTCTACGCCATGTTGTGCATGGTTAACCCCTCTTTCGCCTGCCCACTGGTGTCCACGTTAATGAAATTTTGGTGTAGTCTGTTCTATCCCCCCGAAGTGTGTAACCAGCGAGTCTTCAAAGTTTCCTCTGAATTTGTTATTTTTTAACAGTAAAGTTCTTACTAAAACCTAAAGGACTGTTGAAAATCAGAAACGATTTCAAGTGTCTTTAAGCATATCAACACTACTAATGGTAGCCGAAGCATGTTTGTCTTAAAAGCGTTATTATTTTCATTCCTATTTATACTGGCTGTAATCGTTGTTTTTCAGTTCCAGATCAAGCCTGTTGAAGTTAGAGGTTTTACCTGCAGTGGATAATCACTACTCCACTCCGGGCTCCCACCTTGAACTTTTGACACGCAAAAGTTTTTGACTACTGTATCACTGGGTCCCCCCTCACAACATC
Source organism: Zoanthus gigantus (assembly GCA_025331005.2). Lineage (NCBI taxonomy): Eukaryota > Metazoa > Cnidaria > Anthozoa > Zoantharia > Zoanthidae > Zoanthus > Zoanthus gigantus. The sequence continues at coordinate 7,758 of JAOBBB020044900.1, forward strand.
TGGCAACCTCACAATGCAACGCAGGACTGGTTACTTTTAAGCTTTGAATTATATAATGCAGACTCAAAGTTCAACCTTTTTTGTCCGAATGTTTCAGATGACAAGTATACTAAAAAACTGCTTTGATGTAACTAAAATATGCAATTGAATCTTGACACCTATACGTTCAAAACAACTACAAACATATTCCCGCGTGTGCATGCAAACGCCCATTGTGGTAGATCCAGGCTAACAGATCTCAAATTGCGTGATTGTGCATTTCTTACATCAGCCAAACTCAAAAAGCCCGATGGATAACGTAACAAAGCAATGAGATTTAATGTTTACGTATAGTTGCGTTTTTATTTGAAACACTTTTAAAATTTTGGATTTTTTATAAACTTTTTGTGACTCTTTAACACTAATACAAAGAGCTCAACTGCAAATGAAGAAGATGGAACAGACACGTCGCGAGGGGGCAGGGTCGTCAGGTGGAAACGACTCCCCTTTCTAACGTCAAGAAAAGAAACTCTCCTTTAACTTTCAGAAAAATTCCTGTTAGAATAATTTCATTCGAATTATTTTTTTCCTCCAAACTTTTATTACCATATTTGACCGAGTAAACGCCCATTCCCCCTACAGCAGTAGAATTTCTCAGGGAAACATTGGCCCCCTAGATTGCTTGCGTCTTGGGCGCTCGAAGACACCCTACCCTTCAGTCGACCCTCTCTCTAAAAATCCAGGTGACGCCTATAGGCCAAACATGAATACTAACATCAGCAACTGATTCTATTTTATTTTAACTGAATTTCAATATACTTTTACCAATGTGGTTGTAACAACTCAAATTTTGATTATTTGAATTATATTTTTGCTATTGCATATTTTAAGCACGTTTGAACATCTTGTTTTGTAGCATGCCGAACATATAAACAAAAAATCCATAATCATCATCATCATCGTGGTCGTCACTATATTGTCCATTTAACATTATTAACAATGTGGCAATCAATATCGTATTATTATCACTATTAATTACTATATGTTTATAAAGATTATAATATTATAAAGATTATTTTTATCATAATTGCTTTAGCACTTGAAACACAAGCTTCATATGCATCATAAGTTTTTTTTGCCGAAAAAATTTCAGTAAGTCACATCCATAATATACTGTCAGTTTTACAAGAAGTTAAAGTTTACATCGTAGTGAATTGAGAAAATTTGTTTTTTTAAAACTGACGTTTCGGACTGTAGTCCTTCGTCGGAGTGTGTCCTAGCGAAGGACTTATACCATTTAACGCAGTTTGCAGGGAAAGCAAATTCAATTTTAGGAAAAATAAGCATAGCCTTGTTTTTTTTGTATTTCTCACAGTCACAAACTTGCCATATAGATGAAGAAAATCGCAACAGCAAACAAAAAGAAAAATCTTTTCGTTTATGACATACTATGCTATATTTAGTGTCTTGCTTTTAAAAACTTTGTAGACTGAACACGATTGTATACAAATTGATTAGCAAGATGGCCGAACTTAGAAGTTAAGGTTCAGTTTTGCTCCGAGTTTCTCAACCAGGTAACTATTTCCAGTATACAATATATTCTAAGCTTTTCTGTAAGCAAAAAAGTAAAAATAGAGCTGTGATTATTCAAGCCTCTAATGTTTGCTGTTGCGATTTTCTTCATTTATATGGCAAGTCTGTGACTGTGAGAAATACGGCAAGAAAACTAGGTTTTTGTTTTTGTTTGCTTTTGCGATTTTCTTCATCTATATGGCGAGTCTGTGACTGTGAGAAATACAAGAAAACTAGGCTAGGCTTGTTTTTCCCAAAATTGAATTTGTTTTCCCTGCAAACTGCGTTAAATGGCATAAAGCCTTCGCTAGGACTCAGTCACGGTTGAAGAGGAACGAAACTTACTAATGTTCGCCCGACATACTGCTGCAATCAACTGTGCGTCGTTTAGGAGGCCTTTGCAACATTTTTCAGTTTTCCCGGCAACTAAGTGCCAACTATTCAGAAAGCTTTGACTTTTCTCTTTGGAACTGCTGGCGCAGCACAGTGTGTCTATCATCTGAAATGTGTTGATAACAAAGGCAATAACTACAAGAACGAGATTTGTATACCAAGCCGCCCTTAGAATGGCTACACCTGCAAAATTACATCTAACGAACTCTTTCTTATCTACAAAACACAGAAATTTGTATTTGATATTCTCGATGTTCAATTCGTCGAAACCAAGATAAAAGAAGATCACAAAAATAAAAGTTACTTCGTGAAAAACAAGTTTAATAATATATCGTTTTGCCAAACTTGATTGATTCCACCAAGATGTTATTTGTGTCTTCAGTTCTGAGGAAACAGCTTGTGTTTTCTCATCCGGTTTACTGCTGTCGTCCTTCTCAACTACTTCTTTTTCCTCCCCTCCTTGCTTTGTCTTTGATCCCATTTTGCCAGTGACATAATTGACAGCATACGTCAAGGTCTCTGAGCCGTACAGCTTCCAAAAAACAACTGGGCCAGCGCAGATGGCGGCTTGCACACCAAGGATGTAGGGAAAATATCGTTGATATAAGAATGTGCCGTGCCCATGGACACTGATGTTAGAGGGAAACGAAGCAAGCTGATTGGTTACAACCGATGAAAAATCAACTAGGTGTTCTAAGCAATATGTCCGGTCGTATTCCGCTTCAGTCTCGCTATAGGGTTGGCTTGCGTTTGGCGCTATAATCGGAGAGCATGAAATGGAAGCGGAGCGATGACCTATTTGGTAGAAGTGTGAAAACATAAATAATTACGAGTGTTCGTTTTCACCCGTATTTAATGAAGAATTGAACGTAAGTGTATTTTGTGTTCAAACTTAGCGTTATTGTGTTTTAAGCTACCGTGAATTGTATTTGCTGTTTTTTATATGCTTTCCAATCGAATTGTGCGAATTGGTAAATAATGCTCTACGTTACCTTTCTGGGGAACACGAAACAGGAAATTGGGGACCTGGGTCGGGTGGTCTGGGTTGTTTTGCTGATTCAAAATGGCGGTTCGTTAAGCCAAGCACCCAGCTACTACGACTTAATTTCTTTCAAGGGCATTTATCCTTAGGGATTTCAATACCTAGTAGGTATACAAATACTAATAGTAAATTTGATATAGAGTTCAGTGATATGCATAAAAATTACAGTTTTAATAAAATATATGTGTAAGAGTAAAGTTCGGTATCAAAAATAATTTTCTTAATTCTTGTTTCTATTTACACAAGCTCTCCACGATCCTCGGAGTTCCTCCATGCCTACAAAATATTTTAGCTAAAAAGTTTTATCTCAAAACCAGAGCCTCCAAGTTCTTTGGATCTACCTTTCACTAATACCGCTGACCTACCTACCAGGCACCCGGTTCCCCGTTTTCTTCTTTCTGAGAATAGTAACGTTCAAACTAACAAAATATCAAATCGTGTCCATTACAAGCCGATTCGAGTGCCAACTTGATGCTGGTTATCTCTATTGCATGTCATAAATTACCTAAAAACATGTATAGCGTTTAATCAAAATCCTATTGAAAGCGAAAATATATTTCTCTTTGTGAATGTATGACGGGCTTTTGTGACTGCCATTAGCGAGAAGTTTCAAAACTTTTATGACTTCATTTTCTGACGATAAACTTGCGCATCGCTAACAATTTTTATGTATAAGCTGTCTTTTGATGAAAGAAGAGCTACATAAGAGAAGGAACATCTAAGTCTTATCTTGTTTTTATATTCCTTTGTAAGAAAAAAAGGAAGGAAAGATACGATCAACTTTTCTACTATGTCTAGAAATGACGTAAAAATCAACACAAGAGACAAATGTACCGTAAATCCCGGTGTATAAGCCGAACCCTGTTTCAAGGCCAAACTGGTGGGTTTTAGGTAATACCCTCTGTATAAGCTGACCCCCCTTTCGGAAGTTTAATTGAAACCAAGAAATATTTTTTATATCAGCATGAAAAACTGAACTTAATAACGTGTGAATGGCTAACCAGAATTCTTATTTTGCAGTTTAGTATTTTTACGTGTCATGTAAATTTCATGAACAGCACACGTTGTCGGCATCTTGTCATAGTTGAAATTATTTGTACAATATTTGATTTATGCCACAGACAGTCATAAATATGGGCTCTCATTCCGTTTTTCAAAAGTTGGTGCTCGTTGTATAAGCCGACCCCCAAACTATGCATCAAAAATTTGGAATCAAATTCTCGGCTTATACAACGGGGTTTACGGTAGGTAAAGTTAATTTTTTAAAAAGTGGTTGTAACTTATTTGTTTTTAGAAGATTAATTGACTCCACGTATTTTCTTTTTGGATAGCTATCTTCTTAAAATTAGCTTACACTACGTACTCGACGGCGGTCGTACAAAGTATACGCATAAAAAGCCGCATTTTAAGCAGTGGCTGCCAGTGCTTAAACTAAAACGTTCAAATTTTTCCTGAGATTGCTTCTTTGGTACGTACTAGCATACAGATATTCGTTAAATTTAGGCAGAACTTCCCTAGAACCTAAAATACAAATGAACAGCTATCGACATATGTTGTAATGGTCACCTCGCTTATACTGGAAATTTTTCCGCAGTTAATTATTAGTAACCAATTTATAATTTCTATCAGTCAACACGTGATTCGTTAGTTATAACTTTCGCCTCGGTTAAATTAAAAGGTGTCTTGTTGGTGCCAAAACTACAATTACAACTGATTTTATTTCACCGTGTGAAACAAGAATCATATAGATCACAAACAAGAAATTCACATTGAAGAGAATTTCGTGTCCAAGAATACCTAGAAAGTGAAGGACCTAATTTCCAAATTATAAGGACTTTAAAAATAGGACGACGGCAGTTGTGATAAATATTATTTCTCGTTTAGTTTTTCCGTTTTAGATCATCGATAAATTTTCATTTTCGACTTTGCACAGGAGAAGCTAAAAGGTTCAGCCTTGAAGGCAAATAAAGATTGTGAAATTTTGTTGTTTGTATGTTCACGTTGTCCACTGAACCCTAAAAGTGAACTTTTCAAGGCGCATTAGTGAAAACAACGGCCAGCAGGTGGTCAGGTTGGTGCATTCCAACGTGCAACGTTTGTGTTCAGTAACTAAAGCTATTGTTCTTTGCCTTCCCATCGCCCGTTGCCTTCTCCATGTAGACATGCATAAGCTCAAGGGAAATAAAAAGGTAGAACAAGAATATTTTGATAGTAATCACTGACTATTTGCACAACAAATCGTTAAAAAATAAAATATATTGTTTAATTTATCATTTCAGAGAAGAAACTAAAATAAAGTGTAATAAAAACTAGAATTAATTTTTACTGAGATGTTTTCCCAAATATACAACAACTTCCTGTTTTCAGAAGATTTACATTTTTAGACATTTACTCATTTAAATCTGTAAGTTTTTACCTTTTAACAAGCGTATGAACGTTATAGACACAAATGTGTTACTACTACTACTTCTGTTACTACAGCTACTACTACTACTGCTGCTACTAATAACCAAAGTTGTTAGACTAGACTGGTTAGGAAACTTAGCAAACTACAAAGAACATTACAATGTTTCTTTGTTTCATGTTGTGTGCACGGTCACGGTTAGGATCTTTTGTTCTAGGTGTGATGCTTCATTAGTCTACTAGATGTTTTGTCATTTACATCTCAAAGCCTTTTATTATTTGTGCATGGTCAACGTCATATTTCAATAGAGAAAAGGAGAACAAAAACATATAGCAAAGAAAGTTATCAAGTTTCCTAACCACTCGACTCTACTAACTTTGTAATATCATAAGTACTACACTATGATGTACTACGATGTTATCGTACTACACTATTACTATCACTACTTTTACCTTTGAAGAATTCCTGCAATGATGTCAAAAAAGATGCTAAACCTGTGACCACGTACACAGATAACCATTTCACCAGTGTGTCCAGAGGGAATTCTACTTTGACTGATGATGCCATCCCGTGTGTCTTTAAAGTCGAACTGAAAATAACCACATTCTTATGCGAGCTAGCAAATAAATACATTTGCTTCAATAAAATATCTAAACATAAAAAATTAACAAGATTATGGAATATTACATAGACTAAAAAAGATTTATCTATAAAAGTAAAAGTTTATGAAAACAGATCATGTCAGTAATTTTCAACAGAATTACAAGAAACAGCAAGTCTTTCGTGAATAAAAGATTTACGTAGTAAACTTTAATGATATTCCAACATCTAATGAATTGACAGTACAAAAGACAATGGTTTGTTTGACTCCGGAAAGATTTCAAATACCACTTTAATAATCAAACAATTTTGTAAAATGTAAAAGCTTTGCAGGTCATCTGCACAACCATTAAAAGTCCTGTCCTCTGATTGGCTGGTCTACCTTGTCTTTCGCTCTAATGTGTTATTTTCTAAACATGAGGCGGAGATGAACCGCGAAGCGTCGCCAGCTAGGAATGTTTACCAGACGAAGTACTTTCCCTATCTTAAGAAATTCGCCGATCATGCTTTATCGTGATCTTCTCATGCTACGCGTTTTTATCATATATTTTGTGATATTTTTCATTATTTCTTCTACACCAACAGTTATTTCCGGTTCTACTTTTAAGAGGACAAGGTAGTTACTTGTGCAATGTAATTGGTTCTTAGGGCAACCTTGAAATGGGTTCATATCAAGGCGTGTACATAATTTACCAAAACCTTTGTAAAATTTCCATTATATTAGATAAACGAATTCTATTTTAGCAGGGCCCAATCGTGAACAGTCTACTCTATACATGATATAAAGCTGGTCAATTGATATAGCTGAATCGTCATTCACTTCTCTCACCACTAAAGCCTGGTCCTCACTACGACATAAGCATAAGCATAACGAATCTTATGTCGTAATGAGGACAGCCGCGACATAACCATAACGCTGTACGCAGGCGCAAAGCTAATTTTAGCTACCATGCTCTCTCTCCAACACACAAAACAAGATGGCGGACGAACTGTA
>JAOBBB020044963.1:0-14735 GCA_025331005.2 Zoanthus gigantus
TAAAATTAGTTTTTAGGATATGTTATTTATTTAATCATTTTCTTATTTAATGTTATATTTTGTTTTAGGTGGTCTGCTTTTGTATGGGGTCTAAGACTCTTTTGTAGACTATCCTTATGATGTTGTTTATTGTCATTAAACTGTAATAAATAAATAAATAAAAAATTTGCATTAGACTCGGCACAAGGTGTTGAAATGGGTAAATCGACAACTGCCTGCAGAAAGTTTGGTTTCTTTACATTTGTTTCATCATCATTGCAAACAGAACACTTAGTTGTATTCTCTTTGTTGTTTTTTTCTGTTTTTTGTACTTAAAAGTACAAAAACACAGGGAATGACTCTAAAAATTGAATGTAAAATTAGAACTAATATTGAAAACAAGCTACAGAAATAATTTGTATTACGAAACTGCATTTTCAATGGAAAAGTACTTAGAAAAGTAAAACAATCCGGTAAAAAGCGCTTAGCTAAACAGTTTTAAAACAATTTTAAAAATCCGTCGGAGAGTCGCACAACACGTAACTAATATAAGATGAACTGAAAATTGAAATTTGTGATCATCTGCGTAAATAGTGTTAGAAGCAAATAAACTTTAGCTCGATCGCAGTTGCTTTGGAGAAAAGCCAAACGCTCAAAAGATCAGTTTCTTTACCAAGTTATTGGTTTTAAAATTGTTGGGAATAGTTGCAGTTGTTTGAATCACTAGTACTTTTGTTTGAGCTGGATTGTGAGCGTAAAGCCATTGACCACATATATTGCGTGTGATACCATAACGCAGCACAATTTTCACTAGTTTACCAGACATGTTTCGAAAATTGCACTACCATAACCATTTTCAGTTGCAAGTTAGACCGGAGTAGCAATAAAGCCAAAGCCGTCGGAAGCTGCACTAGTCTCCATTGACGGACTAATTAAAATTGATAGTTGGTAGAACGCTGCACCAGTGTCGAAAACTTCATGGTTATAACTTTTGTTAAAATCCCGAGTTACAATCTGGAATTGAAGAAAGATGTTTTGATCTTGTAAACAAGGGTGTGTTGTTGTTGTTGTTGTTGTTGTTGTTGTTGTTGTAAACAACTGCTGCTTAAGATACGGATGAATATGATGCTTGGACTATGGGGTAACCACACAGACATGCGCATTTCTGCTAAGATTGTGTTAGTACTCATTATGCATGTCACTGCAGGAGGGTCACAAACTTAAACTATAATTATGTAGTTTATAGAATTCCTTTGCATATGTAAATAATTTATATACAAAAAAAAGTTACAAATGAGATGTTTATCCATATTTTATTTATAGCTGTCAGCTGTGCGACAATTCCTTAGGTTCCTTGCATGAATAAAGCTTACCATAAAACTGCCTTAAAGCTCGTCTATCTGAAATCTATAGGTAGACATTTTCTTGAACGCATTTGTAACCTTCATCATATTCAAAGCACCTTTTTACCTAACTAATATAAAAATATGCAAACACTTATGCCGCTAACTTACTGATGGCTAAGTGTTGAGCAAGGCTTTCTCTGATTGGTCAAAATCAGTGCTTAATCAAAGTACAAATTATAACCATGATAATTATTATTTTTTTAAGGAAAAAATACATCAAAGGAACACATTTTCCTTAATTTCTAGTTGCATTTCAAGGAAAGCACTTTTGGGAAAACAAAAATAACTGGATCAGAGGTGCTATCTATTGAAGACAGCAAAAATACGAACAAAACAGATTTCTGCGGCAAGCTTTCGTCAGCAGAAATTAACTTTTCTGCACAGTTTGGGTTTCGCCGCGGAAAGTAAACGTTCAAACTGCATCTTACTAACCTCTGTCTTCTTTTTACAAACTAATAATACTCAGAAAAAAATTCTGAGCCCATGACATTACCGAAGTGGAAATGAATAGTGGTGGGTATATCCACCACTTTCACTGACACTGAGGTGAATAATTGTTTTAGAATATACCACACAAGCTGAATAAGTAGCGGACCAAAGAGTTACTATATTTGTGACATTTTGAAACCGAAGCGAAACGGGAAGCCATTTTGTTTATCTTCTGCTGCTCTGATTTGAATAATTGTTTTAGTGTATACCACACAAGGTGAATAACTAGTGGACCAAAGAGTTACTATATTTGTGACATTTTGAAACCGAAGCGAAACGGGAGGCAATTTTGTTTTTTCTGTTGCTATAGTAGTTGGCTAATCACCTCCGAGATATCCAATCCGCATGCGCAAAAAGTGCTATTCACTTGTGTGGTATATACGAACACCTTTTAAAATTTCTTGTTCATTCACACTGATGATGGCGTATTTAACGCCGAAACATGTCTGTCAATAAATTTTCAAAATTAAAATTTGTCGTCATTACTCTGAAATTATTAGCTTCATTGTTAATACAATACCTTTATGGAACAGTCTGCCAAATATAGCCATCACTGCTACCAGTCTTGAACCCTTCCAAGCATATGCCTTGCCTACCATTAGAACCATCGGCCACCCTAACTAACTGCCCCACGAAACCTTATCTTATTATATGATGCTATATTTATTTATTTATGTTAGTATTACTAATATGTTATGTGAATTATAAAATGTGTCCTTTTTTTTTTTTATATTATTCTATAAATAATTAAGTTAGAAATGTAAGTTGATTGTTAGTTTGATAATTGTAACCGTGTAATGTTGTTTGCTATTGTTGTATTTATTGTTCTGGAGCTAGACTGCAGTTAAAAAAAGCCGCCTCATGACTCGCTATATGAGCATCAAGCATAACTAGTGTTCTTTTTGTATATAGCCAATTTTGCCATTTAGAAAGATTGACGAGTATTTTTTATGGTTCAGTTGTTCAAAAACAAGTTGTAATTGTACTGTCTTTTCCAACTTTCAACTTTAAAATGTTTTATTTCTTTCATGAAATTACTATTTTCCAGCTTAACAAAGAGAAAAACATTATACGAAGCGCGTATGAAACTATAAATTCTTACAACTTGGAGACAGCCAATCATATCGCTCACTGGTCATTTTCGTGCTTCATATTTTAAAAACGTCAGTTATAAAAACACACTTGTTCACCAATCAAAATGCACTTACAATCAAAATTATTTTATAAAATTGGGTGAAAATGACTTTAACTACTAATATAGTCGAAGAAAACGATCATCCATTTGTACACCTGAAGAAGGCTGGTAATGGCCAGCCGAAATATTGTGATACAACTTTACTTCGTCGAATTGGTTTTCATTTTTGAATATTTTAACTAATATAGTATATTTATCATTTTCATTAAATTCAAGTGTGTCTTTTTAAGTTTTCGAGAATCTGGGTTGTGCTTAATAACTACATTTTTGTGTATCGAAGAGACAACATCAGAAAGGTTCTCGTTGATTGGCTGCCTTGACCTTTTCCATTCCATCTGGTTACAGTATCTTTTCTAAAATAACTCTAGAAAGCGAGATATCCGGATGGCTTAAAAGTTTACGTACCAGGTACGGAAATCCATTGTTGGGTTTTCATATCACAAGATGATAAGTTCTTCTACGTGTCAGAGCCTTTCATACATACTTTGAACGTACAAAAACTTAATTTTTAAATTTCATATTGTCGCTTGTTCACTATAATCTATATGTGTATTCACAATTCTCTTGACTTGAGAGGAAATACAGAACTATCAGCTTTGCGTTAATTAATATTTGGCTAATAATTACTAGGCGAGTAGAGACTAGAGGAATTAAAAAAAGAAGGAAAAGGTTTAAAATTAAACAAGAACCGAGACAGTTGAAGGTCACATGTCAACATTATTGTCGGACAAGTTTTTTTCAATTATCAACTGACGCCATTGCTGCATTAAGTTCAAGTAGTTGTAACATTGTATTAATCTTAAGATCAGACAAAAACCGACACCACGAACATCAACAACAAACGCTAAATACATTTCCTCCTATGGCATTCCTGCTGCAAAATACTTTAAACGAGTAAAAATAAAGTCTTTATATTTTAGAAAGAAAATTAAAAAGTACTGAAACAGACCCTAGTAACATTTAGAAAATGTTTTATATTAATCTTTCTAATTTCAAATTTATCTCTTGCATGATACACGCAAATATCAAAGAAGGATTTCATAGACTATGTAACGAGTAAAGACTTGGAAGTTACTATACACAACAAAAATGACAATTTTGAAAACTTTGGAAATTTTCAATTTGTTTTAATTGCCCTCTAAACTATTAGCAGCAAGAAAGGTTTTTTAAAGGTGTATCTTTTTAATGATTTTTTTTTTATCCAAATAATCTATATTTGCTTCATTGATACTAAGATAAAACGGTTTGTTTCAGGCACACTTAATTACTAGATATGACTAGTAAATACAATACTAAGAAATTCCTCTATTTTAACACTTGCCTGTATCAAAGCCCGTTCCGGCAGTAATCAGTAAAACGTTGCAGTTAAATCTAAAACACCTTTATGATCAGAAATGTCTTCTTTCGCTTAGCACTATCAAAGTATTACTACATTTCAAGGTCTTTCATAAAAAAAAAAGGTCACTGCAGTTTGAGCGATGTCGGAGCTGCCAAAGTAAGCTGTGATCTTTGATAAAAAACAAAACATAACTTAAAGTAAATCGCCAGGGGTGACACACCCATACCTTGGCTATGTCACTCACACTCGGTCAAATGTTTACGCGATTAACAGTACGAAAACACTCGGAAAACATATCGTATTAATATTGTCTTTAAAACTGTTATCGAAATAAAAGTATGAAAACATTTTTAGTTTCTATGCCTATCGGTTCTTGAGCTGTGTAACTCATATACTTCATAGTCAGCCATTAATGTCAAATAACCAACCTTTTAGCGTTTAGCTCGTTTTTAGAAATGGTGGCTTGAAATCCAGAATGATTTAACTATGTTTGTGACTTTCTATCTTCAATTAAAGATTACTGAGAACTTGTTAATTGAATAGTATGTGTATTATCAATGTCTGCTCTCAACCGCTTTGAACTAAAAATCTGCACGTGCATGAAGTTCCTGTTAATCATATATAAAAGGCCCTGACTAATAACTAATATTCACATCAGAGAATAACGTTTCCCTAAAAAATTTGAACCAGGAATGAAGATCTCATGATAATTAGACAAGAAAGCTTAAACGTTTTAAATCTTAGGAGTTAGGTCCATCTCAAAATGGTCATTACTTATTCATTTCTAGATCATTCTGTAAACTGACAAAAAGCAGAGGGTAATTGATGAAGTATTCATTCAGTAAGATTTAAGTAATTTAATAACTTCAGAAATGAGCTTGCATGTTCTAAGAGGCTTGCGCTTAATGTCTGTGTAACTTTCAACTTGGGAGTTCGTTAGAAAGCTTGTTGTTTATTTGACTATGTTTGTACTGCTGTTAGAAGCAACGACCGTCGACATCGTGGCTGGTACATATAAATCAACTGATTTAGGGTGCGAGAAAAAAGTTCAGCCTTCAAGAAAGTTGTTCTTTTAAAAATTTTATTAAGAAGCTTTATTTGCAGCAAAATACAAAAGGCTTTGTTTTGTCAGAACGCCGCCGATAAGAAACGGTAACTATAGAAGTGGGCTGAATTGTTCTTAAGGTAGTTAACAGTTAACCATAGCTTATCACCAAATGCTGCCGGAAAACTAAAGAAGGCAATTTTCAAATAATCAAGATTAGAAACTGACTATTCAAAAGTCCAAGGCTTAAGAAAGCTCCAAACTGTTCTTTGTTTTTCTCTAAATCTTTTTCTTTTTCAAATGCTTGAAATGATATTCCGCTCGAAAAATTAAGATTAAAGTTAAAAAAGTTAAAACTCACTTGATGATAAAGGCAAGGTGTCATCGAAATGTTGTAATTTAAGTGGGTTAGTTTTTCTTGTTATAAATGTTTTTAAACGTCTATCATATATTCATTGCGGTGTTTATGTATTAATCTAACTATTGTATGAGATATTACAGTTATAATAAATCTTTTAATGTTGCATGTTAATAAGGCTATTCCCACTTTTTTATGTTTACAGTCGTTTTCGAACAAAAATGTGGGGTTGGTCGGTCGGGTAAATATAATAAAGTAAAAAAGACATTGGCTATTTAGTCATATTTACGATACGTAGTTCCCTTTAATGTATGGTGTTTTCCTTTATCGTAAATTTATTGCTTTGTAGCCTAAATGTTCAGTTGAAACACAAAACCGACTGGTTCGCATACATATACGTGTCCTCTTCCCACTCAGTTCGCAATTTTGAGAGGTAGATGCGCGATCAGATACTCATGTATTATGTTGGACAATGAATGAGATATGGAATTATAATGCATAGCCACTTGGCATCCTTTATAGTTGGTCTTCATTGCTTTTAGCTGTGAAATATAATTTTGAATCGAGTTGCCGTAAAATCCAACATACTGTACAAGTAGCTAAACAGATGACATTGGATGAGGAGCGGTTTAAGCTTTGTTGAGTTCTGTAAGTTTTGTCGGTTGCTGAATTTGGGCTCTTTCTCGACATAAACAACACTGAAAGAAACACACCCTCATAATGTACATATGCCTTACATATACATAGGGATAGACCCTTATTCAGTGTTTTTAATATTGAGAAAGAGCCTGAATTCGAAATGTTTGGTATTCCAAGAAGAATACACTATTTTTCTAATGCAAATTTTTGTGAGGCCAAAACACTGAAAATCTGGTGAATTAATGAGCCAAATGTGACCAAGCGACACTATTTTGCCCCCAGAGAAGACCGAAACTGGCAAGAATTTGTATTAGTAAAATGGCGTATTTGTTCATATTATTGTTGCAAAGATCACACTTCTAATTGCACTTTTGAAAAACAAATAACTCTTTCCATGCACGTGCGAATCTGATATTTTGTTTTGGCATTCTTTGAACCTAGATGGTGCTAAATATGAATTTATTTCAAACTTTGAAACCAAACTAGAAACCACATGAGAGGGCTGGAACAAAACCGGAGAGAGAAAGAGAAGAAGAAATTCGTTCTTGCAAGCGATTTGGCAAAACTTTAAGAAAGAAAGAATCAAGCGCTAACTCCTTAGAAAGCACTACTCAGTGATGTGAACATGCATTGGGCCAGATGCAGAAGACCCAACCTTTCTACGATTAAGTTGAAAACTGATTCCACCTAACAGCAAAATGTTTTTCGCTATAATAAAAAAAAGACGTAATTTTTGGAGTAGTTTGCAACATTTTTTTTTATTTGGTTAAATCGTCGAATATTTATGGCTCTTCAAAGTGATCTAAAATCTCTCATCTTGGTTCGCGACCGCCCATAAAGTATTTTGGGTCAATTCTTGATTTTAGGTCAATTTTCAAATGGTACTGAGTAAGGTTTCAGTAGAAGTCGGAACTTTTTGCAGTTAGAAAACCAGCAACCTTATACCGATGGAAACTACAAGAAAGGCTAGAATAAGGACAACAGTGCTAGTCCTAAAATAAAAAAAGACAAACTTTCGTCACACATTTTAACCACCCTAGTCTTAGTTATTCAAAGCTGCATAACTTTAACCCTGGGTTAAGGAAAAATTTTCTCAATAAAAAGGTTTACGATTCTTCCAAAATGCAGTAGAGATTCAGTTTTCAGTTTTGGTAATTCCAAAACCTGACCATCTGTCTAAGGTTAGAGACAAAAACAATAGTTAAAAACTTTACTCAGAGTTAGTATTAGTCAACCGACTGGTCATTTTGGCTAAAATTAAATCCTTCAGTATACAAAAGTCAGAGCAAAGGCGATAACTGTTAAGGGTGCTATAGGTGTTGTTTGGTATCATAACTACCCGTATGAATAAATGATTTATTGCAGCAGTATTATTCAAATGTTTGCAGGAAAGTTAAGACACGCCAATGTTTTAGTCTTTTTGACAAACGTAAAACAAGAGAACGTAGTCATCATGGCGTAAAAACGAACTAGCTCGCAAATCACCGCTGACACGAACAGGAAAGCCTGTCAGTGACTTTTGGGGTTCTATATAATTCTAATATAGAGAAGAACAAGTTGAGCTCTAGGAGTCTATAGTCATAGGCACGCAAAGGCTTTATTCAGCTCATCAAAGAATATCAATCGTTCACAATTATAGTTACAAGTATCATGTGACTACATTCCATATTTACAGATCATTGACGTAATGATGATATATACATGCTAACATTAACAGCAAATGATAACTAAAAGACAACATTCCCCCACACATTTTTTGCAAATAGCTATTTGTCAAATCATAATAACCTTATAGGGGGTTTACGCTCGTATGTTGGATAGCAAGGTTGTGATTCTAGTGTGCTAGCAGTTGGCACAGTTACTGTACCGTATGCTAGACTGATATCAGCAGGCAGAGCGTTGTTTCTACTGTTTGCTTTATCGGACTGTTTGCGGTTGAGTGTACTCGATATTGGTTTCGATTACAGGCGCATGCGTAGGAGACTTGGAGTCACACGACCCTGACCTATACGAGTTTGACTTATCATGCGGTCTCTTGGTGATCTGATCTGCATGACACCTCCTCTAGCTTCTACTAACGATTTATAGAAAACTGGGCTAGGGCCCTCTGTAATCGTCGCTTTTAGCCATTTCGGTTCGCCGCGAAAGTTTAGTACGAGCAGAGGCTCACTAATAAAAAAATGCACGTTCTTTAGAATGTTTAGCATATTTTAATTTTTGATCGGATTGTTAACTTGTTGTTTTACTGTTAAGATTTGGTCGCAATAAATCAAGTCGCGTGCGGGGTCAGCGCTTGAGCCTTAGCTCTGCTGGAGTCTGACCTGTGGTGCTATTCGGCGTGTTACGATAACTGAACAACTGTGCTAATTTTTGCTTAATGAATGGAACCCCCTTCCATCCGCCTTGAAAACTGCTTCAATATTTGAACAAATTGCTCTGCTTGCCAGTTTGATCTAGAATGGTAAGAGGCTACACGAATGTGTTTTATTCGTACCGTTCTGCTTCGTGAATTACAAGAATTTGATTGATGCAAATTGCAGTCCATTGTTAGCATTCTAGTTATGTCTGTTCAAATATCTATCTACTAACTAATTGCGTATGTAAACCGAAACGAGCAAATATGTCACGTAGCTTCTCTATTGTCTCGTTTACCGTGTTTCTTTTAATGCTAATAACTTCTACCTCGACCCCTTTTGAATGGCTATCGACAACGATGAAAAACATTTTGTCTAGAAGTTTCCTGCAAAATCTACATGTATCCTGTTCCAAGGATTGCCAGGCCAGTCCCAGGGATGCAACGATGCTTGTTGTGGTCGATTGCGTGCCATTTTACATTTCGACCACCCGCGAGTAGCTCTTGAAATATTTAGCAACCAATCGTGAAGTCTTGCGAGTGACTTCATCCGAACTACACCGGGGTTACCCACATGTGATTCATTTAGAACCTGGTCTTGCAAAACCTTGGTCTCACACGAATTCCCCACAACACACAACCATCTTAAGTGGTTATTTGGTTATTTCATTTCTTGGAATCAATTCCCTCGGTTATCCTGACAATGTGCATTCTAAAATTCTTGAAAGAGTAGAATCGGATCGAGAGGCATTTCGAACGTGATCCACGCCCAGTGCAGTTTTAGTTTGCAATTTGTTAATCATCGCCGCGTCATTGATTTCTGTAATATGATTTATAACCTGAAGCGGTAATCGCGATAAACAATTTGCATTCGCGTACTTATTTGTCGAACGATAAACTATCTCGTACCGATAAGCTGACAGTAGGAGGACCCCTAGTTGGAATTCCTAGTTGGGCCTAAAAGACTTAGCAACGTTTCTAAAATAATCCCTTACTACAAAAACTTTCCACCATATAAACACTAATGGATTTCTTTATCCCAAAAATAATACACAGAGCTTTTTTTTTCAATCTGGGCATAGTTTTACTCATTCTTATTCAAAGTACGTGATTCGAAAGCAATTGGTCGCTCTTCACCGTCTGGTCAAACATGCAAAATAACTGCCTCAACTCCATAAGTAGAAGCACCTGTGTATAATTTAAGCATCAATTGGGCTTTGTAATGCATCAGAATAGGCGCACTTGAAAGATTGTTTTTTAGCGTGGAAAAGGCATTTGTTGAACAAAAGCTCTTTAGCTTATGAGTGATGGTCGAGTAATTACTAACAAACTTAGCATGGCAATTAACCATTCCTAAAACTGAACGAAGTTGCTGCTGGTTTGTTGGCGCTGATGTTTTTCTAATTGCTTCGCCTTTCTTGTAGTTCCTTCGCAGCCGCTACCCAAGTCGTCACGCAAGGCTTTTTTCTCAGGAACGGCTGCTTACCCGAACGCAACATTCCATTTTTTTTTGACTGAGCAGGGTCAATAAAATGATTGTTAATCTTTATGATAACCAATCAGCAATCATTATGACGTAACTTCCCGCGCTACTTGACAGTTTGCAATGTCTGCGCAGAGGTATGTTTGGCGATCAACGAAGCTCCAAAAAGTCAATGAAAGCGACGACAAGTGGACGTGTGAAATGATTTATGTGTTCATTTTGTTGTCTAAACTCCTAATTACTAAAGTCTCTGAAAATCGTTTAAATTAAAGGAAGCTAGTGCCGGAAAAAAATATCTAATCAAGTAAAAACACACAATTGTTATTCAACAAGAGACTCCATTGTAGTTTGTACTCAGTTTGAGTCTGAATTTACTCTATCTAGGAAGATTGAAGTAATGCGGAAATTTTGTAGAGGTCTGTTGGCGTTGACTTCTTTCTATGAATATTCAAAGTAGCAACCGGCATTCCATGCAACTGATCACCATAAGAATTATTTATAATTCCACGTTTTGAACTTTAGCTAAAACTACAGGAAAGTTGATTTGTTAAAAGTATCATTTTAGGTCAGTTAATAATTAAACTAGAGGTTTCTAATAGAAAGTGAAGTGCTGCGAGCTGAATTCAATATGCCACATCATACCGCCAGTGAGATAAAACTAAAACTAGTAAAACGACATGAGGAAAGCAACCCAGGGGAGACAGCGAAAAGTTGGTTTATTATATGCATCGTGATAATTTTAAAATTGAAAACATAGAAAGTGAAACAAAACAAAATCATAATAAAGCAAAAATAATTTTCAAAAAGTATTTATTTTACCAGTGTTTAAATTGTCTTCGATGCCACTGACATTTACTGCAGGAACTCCGAGTTCTTTGAGATGGTGGAACAACATGTTTCATACCTGTCGAAGATAAACGGTATAAAAGCTTGAAATATGAAATATTTACCAAAGCCTGTTGGCTTACGAAGATTTCGGTTTTTTTTATAAGAGTCCTTATAGTGGTCTGATGCTCGCTGAAAGTATTTACTTTGAAAGTTTTAGCGACATCGACAAACTCACTCTCCATTGCGCGAAAAAGTATTCTATTACTAAGGCTGTGATTGGCTAAACCAAGGAAAGGAACGTTGCGCTCGGGTAGGAGAAAAGCCTTGCGTGACGACTCAAGTAGCGGCTGCGAAGGAGACTACCTTTCGTGTTGATTGCGTGCAATCAATCTGCGTCCATGCGATATCCGAGATACTCTACCGATGGCTGCATAAATTTGCATTTTGCGAGAGTGAGCCTTAAGCCTGCGTTCTCTAGACGTGCCAGGACCTCAGCCAAACTTTGCAACCAGCTACAGCGGGTTGAGAACACTAATTAAGTGTCTTTAGTATATACTAGGGCCTAGCTCAAGCCGCTACGACAGGTTGATCAAACCTAAGCCAACCCGTCATTTATGTTGAGAACTGAATTTACTGTAACTTTGTAATCCCTACATAACCTTATACTATTATCATTCTTAACTACAGCTACGATAGGAGCTGCCAACTCTGAGTAACAACTTTTTCTAATGCACCCATGCCCCCTCAATTGCATCCTTAAGCGCATGCGGTACTGAGCGCGTTTTACAAAACTTAGTAGTGAACTCAGGCTCAACATATAATTTAGCCTTTATATCCCGCATCGTGCCTTGAATACCTCTCTGTGGGTTTTTAATACATCATCTAAGTCATCAGTTTTTCGGCAAAACAAAGCTGGACCATTTCCTTTAATAATTTGAATTGGAAGTTCACATTCTTGATCTTCGTAATTAACTTCCACCATGGCTTGTCCAACGGTCGTAAGTTCCTCACCAGTGTATGTTTGTAACCGCACATTGGAATCCTCTTGAACTTTGGAAACTTGTCCTTCCATTGCTGTTCTGAGATCGCGCTAAGTGATGCTCCAGTGTCCAACTCCATATTTAAATCACCAGCAATGGTCTTTACAGGGACAATATTGGACGGCTCTGATCTATTATTGCCAACCTAAACAATTTCCCCAGTTTATTGTCAATTGTGGCATTGTTCATTTTTAAACTTGTATGTATGCTGCAAATACTGAACTTCGAGGACGTGATTTTAGGGCGTTCACTACATGCATCCCTGAGCCTCCAAACTTGCTTATACTTGTCGTTCTGCCGTCTCCACTGCCTGAGTAACTTCGAGTGCCTTGTTCAAAGTTAGATCTTTCTCGGCTAAGTTTTGTTTGTATGTTCCTACTCTTTAGGCCACACACAAATCTGTCGAATAAAGGTTCATCCAAGAAGGCTTTGAACTCGCAGCGCTCCGAAGCTTTCCTCAATGCATCGCAATAATCAGCATTACTTTCATTTTCTCTTTGATCCCTGTTATAAAAGTGGAATCTTTCGGCTATGATCAATTGCTTAGGATCATAGTGTTTATCCAGAACCTCTGTCAGTTTCTTGTATTTTCTTGATGACGGGCTTCTCTGTGGCCATCAAGTTACGAAGCAAATGGTAAGTCTTGCTTTCCACTATCGTTAAAAGCGTGGCGATAATCTTTTTCCCCCATCGACACAATTGGCTCGGATAAACTGCTAGAAACTTTCTGTGTAGGCGCTCCAATCCTCCTTGGTAGCATGAAAAGGTTCAAGACATCCAAGAGTTAAAGTCGTCATCCTCGTAGCCAGTTGTTGAGTTTTGGGGCTCGATATAATTCTCCTATATAGAGAAGTACACGTTGAGCTCTAGTCATATGTAAGGGCTTTATTCAACTCATCAAAAAATATCATTCGTTCACAATTATAGTCACAAGTATCACGTGACTACATTCCATATTTACAGATCATTGATATAAAGATGATACAAATATGCTAACATTCGCAAGTGATAACTAAAATACTATATACATGGTTGTTATGGTACGTCAGGAGGGAAATCTGCTAACTATCTTAAACGAACTTTCCCGCTTGAAGAATCCATACATTATATATCAAAACATGTTCAGAATGTGAGACTAGTGCTTGAGTGAAGGTAAACGGTTCATAGGTATTGTTTTATACAGTTGTCAGAGTAAGTTATTACTTGTACCAATTCTGTAATTAGGTCTAAACGTTACTTTTTTTGTTTAATATTTGCATAACTATCGAGTTTCACGATCAGGTGGAGGTGTTGGCCTCTACTTGGCGGATAATTTAAATTTCAAAGTGCGTACAGACTTGACGTTTTCGGATGAGTGGGCTGAATCATTGTTTGTTGAAATTAGTCAAACAAAGAGAAAAAACATTATTGTTGGTACTGTTTACAGACCACCAGATAAGAATCTTCGCGAGTTCTTGAATGATTTAGATCGATTACTAGATATTGTTTCTAAAGAAAACAAAACTGTATTTTTAATGGGGGACTGGAATTTGAACATAATGAATTCCATCCATAATTTAACTTCTTTGTTCTTAGACTTACTTTATTCTAGGATGCTTTTCTCATTTATTACCCGGCCCACTAGAATCACATCGCACAAAGCGTCTTTTATTGATAATATTTTTTCTAATGATCCGTGCAGCCACTCAATTAGCGGTCTTTTTTTCAATGATATTTCAGATCATTTGCCAATTTTCTCACTTGTTTCAGGGAAAGTTCAAAGCTGTAATAATCCTAGTAAATACATTACTTTTCGTGATAAAAGTGCGCATAATGTAGCTCGGTTTAGAAATGAACTACGCGATATAAATTGGAGGGAAATTCCTGGCTTCGATAACCCATCAGAAGCATATGGAATCTTTTTGCGTAGATTTACCTCGATCTATAATAAATGCTTTCCCTTGAAAAAAGTGAAGGCAAATAAATGTAATTTCTCGAAACCTTGGTTCTCAAAAGACCTTGCTAATTCGGTAAAGAAAAAAATTGTTGTATAGACGCTTTCTTCGCAATCCTTGTGTTGAGAATGAGGCTATTTATAAAAAATACAAAATACTACTAAATGAATTTCTAAACAGGAAAAAACGGATCTCTAGTCTACCATCTATTTTCAAAAAAATTCTCATGAATTCTCTGATACTAAAGAAATAGCTGATCAATTTTGTAATTGTTTTACTAATATAGGGCCAAATCTAGCTAGAAAAATCTCAAGTTCTGATAGATCTGATCAATCGTTTCTTCCCGAAAAATTAGTGAACTCTATTTTTCTGAAGGATGTTAATCAGCAGGAAATTTTAGAAATTTGTAATACCTTTCGTTCTGGAACAGCTACGGGTTATGACAATATTTCAATGTCCTCGATTAAAGATACAATAGACTTGATTAGTTCACCCATCATGCATTTGATAAATCTCTCAATTAGGTCAGGCATTACGCCTCATCAATTAAAGATTGCTCGAGTTATACCCTAGTCTCCTACGCAGCCGCTGCCTGAGTCGTCACGCAAGGCTTTTCTCCTCAGGAACGGCTGCTTACCCGAGCGCAA